>SJYV01038068.1:1090962-1189384 GCA_006410875.1 Neotragus pygmaeus | reverse complement strand
TAAAAAAAAAAAAAAAAGAGATCACTCCTTAACAGTTAACAGTGTGGCAGTGGTGGTTTAGTCGCTCAGCCATGTCCAATTCTTTGCAACTCCACGGACTGTAGCCTGCCAGGCTTCTCTGTCCATGGGATTTTCCAGCCAAAAATACTGGAGTGGGTTGCCATTCCCTTCTCCAAGGGATCTTCCCTGCCCAGGGATCAAAACCCTCACCTCCTGCTTGGCAGGCAGTTTCTTTACCCCTGAGTCTCCTGGGAAGCCCAGTTAAAAATGTAATTAAAATGAAATACATCAGCTGGGATTACTTGACATGATAAGGAAGCTATAAGGAAGGATTTGGTGAAACTTAGAAGGCAGAGAACCCACTCCGGTGTTCTTGCCTGGAGAATCCCAGGGAAGGTGGAGCCTGGTGGGCTACTGTCTATGGGGTCGCACAGAGTCAGACATGACTGAAGCAACTTAGCAGCAGCAGAAGGCAGAGAAGACTCTCTGGGAAGGATACCTGGAAACAAACTGAGAGGTGGTGGGTGAAAGCTCTGTTTTGCCCGAGATCCTGACTTCCTTCCTTCCTACAACAAAAATCTCATGATACTGTGTCAGAAACTGCAGGTTAAACTGCAGGTTGAATGGTAAAGTTTCTGAAAGAAACTTAGAGTCCACAGGGGAGACTGGGAAGTAAGGAAGATACCAGGAGAATCTAGCAGGAGGATCAACCAAGAGGACGTGGGGATATTTGTTGGGGAGAGGGTCATAGAAGACTTCTTTGGGAAAGTTCTTCCCCCACCTCTTTGCCTGGCATCACAAGAAGTCAGGCGTGGGAAAAGGAAGGTGGTAGCCAGAAGTGATGCCAACTAGTGGTGGCATATAGTGATGCCAACTAGTTCATGTCTATGTTTTATTCTGGGGACACTGAGGGAGAGGAGGGCCATATGGTGGGTGAGAGGAGGGCATGGAACAGTTTTAAGTATGCAGGAAACCACAAATTTTTGTTTTGTAGAGGCAAACATCAAACAAACCACATGAGGAAATACTACATCGAGAACGAGACTAGGAAGGATATCATTGTTATTATTCGACACTCCCTTGGAGGTTGTATCTAACAAATGCAATAAGACTGCAAAAACACACGATCTACAAATCCATTCATTCAGTTGAAAATATTTATGAAACACCTACTATGGTCAGGCATTGGCCCATATTTAAGGATATAGCAGTGAACAACAAGAGAGCCTTGATTTCATCAAGCCTCATTCCAGAAGAGCCAAACTGAAATCTGACCTCTCAGCGCTTCACGTAGTTCAACCCTTGGTTCTCGACTTCACCTCTTTTGATTTTTTTTTTTCTTTTTTGCCTTGGCATCCTGACTTCACACTTTTTGTTTTTCCCCCCCTATCTCTCCAGCCTCTCTCCTCCTTCCCCAGTTCCACTTTATTGGCCTTTTTTCCCCCTATGCTACCATGAAATGCTGATGTTTGATGTGAGCTCTTCTCTCTTTACCATAATTGCTTTCCTTCCATGCTAACATCCAGTCCCATAGTGTGTTATGAAGTGCAGGTAGAAAGGTATTAAAAAACCTAGTTTTTGTTTCACTTTCAAGTTCTATTCCATCTTTCTTGAACTCTTGATCTTTGCCATCTCCAATCTTCCCCATTATAGTGAATGCAATCACTATCCACCCAGGATCTCAAGCTATAAACGTGAGAGTCACTCTTTACACTTTTCACTCCCTAAGCTACGTGGCTCAATTTGCCAATAACACCCACAGATTTTTACCATCAACATATATTTCAAATCTGCCCACTGCTACTACCCTATTTCAAGCCACCATCAACTCTCACCTGCGAGAGCCACTCAACTAGTTTCTCTGTTGCCTTGTTTGCCTTTTCTAAGTTCATTTCTACACAAGAACTTCACTGGTCTTTTAGGAATGTACATTATGCAGAAAATGATGGAGATATCTCAAAAGGATACAAGAATCACCTTAAAAAGGAGTTCTTACTATCCAAATCTGGGACAATTTGAGAATCAAAGAAAGTCATGACACAGATCACAGCCCATTGACTAAAAAGGAATGCATAAACCCGTGCTGATACGTACTTAAGCAAAATAGAAAAACTACTTTTTTCAACAGAATGTCAAACAATAATGTAGAAGAAGTGAGTTTTTAAAAATCACTATGGACACCACTCTAATGGCAGAAAGCTAAGAGGAACTAAAGAACCTTTCGATGAGGGTGGAGGAAGAGAGTGAAAAAGCCAGCTTAAAATTAAGTAATAAAAAAAAAACCCTAAGATCATGGCATCTGGCCCCATCACTTCATGACAAACAGAGGGGGGAAAGTGGAAATAATGACAGATTTCCTCTTCTTGGGCTCTAAAATCACCGCGGCTGGTTACTGCAGCCATGAAATTAGAAGATGACTGCTTCTTGGCAGGAAAGCTATGACAAACCTAGACAGTGTGTTAAAAAGCAAAGACAACACTTTGCCAGCAAAGGTCCATATAATCAAGGCTATGGTCTTTTCAGTAGTCATGTATGGTTGTGAGAGCTGGATCGTAAAGAAGGCAGAGTGCTTAAGAATTGGTGCTTCTGAACTGTGGTGCTGGAGAAGACTCAGAGTCCCTTGGACTGCAAGGAGATCAAACCAGTCAATCCTAAAGGAAATCAGTCCTGACTATTCATTGGAAGGACTGATGCTGAAGTTCCAATACTTTGGCCACCTGATGTGAAGAGCTGACTCACTGGAAAAGACCCTGATGCTAGGAAAGATTGAAGGCAGAAGGAGAAGAAGGCAACAGAGGATGAGATAGGTGAATGGCATTACCTATGCAATGGACATGAATATGAACTTGGGCAAACTCCCAGAGATGGTGAAGGACAGGGAAGCCTGGCGTGCTGCCAGGCTTGGGGTCTTGATGAGTCCAGCACAACTTGGTCACTGAACAATAACAAACAACAAGTTCTGTGGCCATCACAGTAATAACTGATTCAGCCAAGAGTCATTAATGGATGCTAAAATTAATAGGGTAAAGCTTGATGAAAAACAAGATATTTATACAGCCTCAAAATTTGTTCCACCACACTGCTTATTAACTACAAAGAGGAAAAACAGTTAACTTTACAGTGAGAAACTTGGCATATACCAATTTAAGCAAGTGATCAAATTTAAGGTAAACTGTAATTGTTATTCAGTTCAGTTCAGTCGCTCAGTCGTGTCTGACTCTTTGAGACCCCATGGATTGCAACATGCCAGTTCTCCCTGTCCATCACCAACTCCCGGAGTTTGCCCAAACATATGTCCATTGAGTTGGTGATGCCATCCAACCATCTCATCCTCTGTCATCCCCTTCTCCTCCTGCCCTCNTGAGACCCCATGGATTGCAACATGCCAGTTCTCCCTGTCCATCACCAACTCCCGGAGTTTGCCCAAACATATGTCCATTGAGTTGGTGATGCCATCCAACCATCTCATCCTCTGTCATCCCCTTCTCCTCCTGCCCTCAATCTTTCCCAGTGTCAGGGTCTTCAAATGAATCAGCTCTTTGCATCAGGTGGCCAAAGTATTGGAGTTTCAAGCAACATCAGTCCTTCCAATGAATACCCAGGACTCATCTCCTTTAGGATGGACTGGTTGGATCTCCTTGCAATCCAGGGGACTCTCAAGAGTCTTCTCCAACACCACGGTTCAAAAGCATCGACTCTTCAGCACTCAGCTTTCTTTATAGTCCAACTCTCACATCCATACATGACTACTGGAAAAACCATAGCTTTGACTAGATGGACCTTTGATGGGAAAGTAATATCTCTGCTTTTTAATATGCTGTCTAGGTTGGTCATAACTTTTCTTCCAAGGAGTAAGCGTCTTTTAGTTTCATGGCTGCAGTCACCATCTGTAGGGATCCTGGAGCCCAAAAACATAAAATCTGCCACCGTTTCCACTGTTTCCCCATCTATTTCCCATGAAGTGATGGGACCAGATGCCATGATCTTCGTTTTCTGAATGTTGAGCTTTAAGCCAACTTTTTCACTCTCCACTTTCACTTTCATCAAGAGGCTTTTTAGTTCCTCTTCACTTTCTGCCATAAGGGTGGTGTCATCTGCATATCTGAGGTTATTGACATTTCTTTCAGCAATCTTGATTCCATCTTGTGCTTCATATGCAGAGTAATTGTTATTATATTATTACAAACTAACATAACATGTCTCCTAATATGACACAGAGGGTATAACATCACTTATGCAGTATTTCAGACAAAATGCATAACCTGAATCTGCTTATGAGGAAACAACAAAACAAACCCAGCTGAGGGCACTCTACAAAATAAATGGCCCGTTCTCTTAAAAAATGGAAACGTCATGAAAAAGAAAGGTGAAAGAACTGCTCTAGATTGAAGGAGACTAAAGAGACATAAAACTGTGCACAGTCAATGATTTTGGATTGAATCCTGGGTTAGAAAAAAACTTGCTATAAAAGAACAATATTGGGAAATTGGCAAAAATTGAAAAAGATCTGTTGATTTAAGATCTATTGACTAAACAGTTGTATCCATGTTAAATTTCCTAATTTTGTTAATTGTACTGTGGTTATATAAATCCTTGTTTTTAGGAACTATAAATTGAAGTGTTAGGGGGATAATGGGAGCATCTTCAACTTAATTTCAAGTAGTTCAGGGGAAAAGTGTATATAGACTTGATTTCCATTATTTGCAGTGATTATGTTCTATTAAGTTGCAGAGCACTGAATTAGCAAATACTCAAAAAATTGTACCTTGGGGAAACACAGAGTTAAGTTCCTGTAAGACTCTAGTTATGTTTTTTTTTCCACCTGTCAATATGTTTTATTGACACTTGTTTAGTACGCTTGTATTTAATGACACTTGTATAAATACACTTGTTTTATGTGTGTTTCTGTTTGTGCATGTGTGCATGCTAAGTCACTTCAGTCATGTCTGACTGTGACCCTGTGGACTGTAGACTCCCAGGCTCCTCTGTCCATGGGATTATCTAGGCAAGAATACTGGAGTGGGTTGCCATGCCCTTCTTCAGGGGATCTTCCCAACTGAGAGACTGAATCCGCCTCTTTTGCATCTCCTGCATTAGCTGGTAGGTTCTTTACCACTAGCACCACCTGGGAAGCCCATGTTTAAAGATACCTTATTTAATATATACTGTTGACTCATTAACACTGAACTCAAAACCAACAGTGCTCAATCGTGTCAGACTTTTTGCGACCCCATGGACTATACAGTCCATGGAATTCTCCAGGCCAGAATAATGGAGTGGGTAGCCTTTCCCTTCTCCAGGGGATCTTCCCAACTTAGGAACTGAACCCAGGTCTTCCACATTGCAGGCGGATTCTTTACCATCTGAGGCACAAAGGAAGCCCATGTTTCTATTTAAAGATACCTTATTTAATATATATTTAATATATATTGTTGATTCATTAACACTGAACTCATAACTAACAGCACTATTACTCATGCCTGAATGAAGCATCTCTAACACATAAATTCTCTCTGAAAGGCATCTCACAGCCTTCCCGTGCTTAGGGACACTAGGCAACAGTTTAGTACTGTGCCTGGGCATTTTAAACAGTGACATCATCAACAGAAAGGACAAAAATATGAAAAACATGGCACTAAACAGACTGCAAAAAGGATACTTGCTTACAGTATGAGTGCTAAAACAAGAAGGCAGAGCATCACCGTGTTTGAGCTCAACTGGGAATGTGCACATTTGGCAACTAAAACTTTCCCTGCTCTGCAAATGTCTTCAGTAGACCTTGAAAGTACCATGGGGGTACACATAAATTGTAGCAAGTAGGTAAATTTGCAAATACAGAATGTGTGAATAATGAGGATTGAGTGTATATGTTTACTATATATGTATATACACACACACTTATACATAATATTGAACAAATGGTGAACAAATAAAAATATTAAAATTGGTGAATCTCCATATGGAGAGGATATGGGAGTTGTAAATACTGTTTCTTACAACTCTTTTCTAAAGTTGAAATTACTGCTAAATAAAACTTTTTCAAATGTAAATTAATTAATTTTACTCCTCCACTTAAAATATTTCAATTGCTTTCATTTGCACATCACATGACCTGTAAGCCCTGAAGGTGGTTAAGCCCCTTTTGGCCTATCCAAAGGGCCACTATTTCGCTAGTTCAGTCTCATGAAGTGAAGTTGCTCATTCGTATCCGACTCTTTGCGACCCTGTGGACTGTAGCCCACCAGGCTCCTCCATCCATGGGATTTTCCAGGCAATAGTACTGGAGTGGGTTGCCATTTTCTTCTCCAGTGGATCTTCCTGACCCAGGGATCGAACCTGGGTCTCCTGCATTGTAGACAGACGCTTTACCGTCTGAGCCATCAGCGAAGTCCAGTTCAGTCTCATAGGCATTCTTTAATTCCTGGAGCGCTTCTCTCTCTAACTCCTGAGCTAAATTAGATCCTGTCCATTAATCCTCTTTTGAAGCGCCTTGTTCTTTTTTTTTCCACAGCCTTTATCATAATTTGTACTTATACTTAGAAACAATGATGTGTTCTTGTTTAATACATACTATGTGTAAAACAATCATTATTAAGACATTTTACAAGTATGGAATTATGCAAGTGACTTGATTTAAATGTTTAGTCATGGAAAATTATTGAGGCAAAGATAAGTTCTAAATCATGTACAAAAATCATACTTGTCCATCACATAGGAGCAAGCATACAATGGATAAGAATTAGAAAGTAACATACAAAAATGAGAATTCACCTAGAATGATGGAATTATAAGCAGTTAAAAATAGAGATTGTTTTCTTTTTGGTTCCTTTTAGTAAGAAAGAAAAATAGTTCTAAACCAAAGATGATGATAATAACTACAATGTCAGGAATAGTTTGAAAAAAAAAACTCTTACTACAGACCATAGAATAGAATGGAAAGCCAAGGTTGGAGGCACGGAGCGAGCCCAGTTAGCATAATTTAAATGAACACACTTGGGTTTGAACTAAAAGAGTGATGGTGCAAATGAGAGAAGTCGATGGATTACAGAGATATTACAGATACGCCAGGATTGACAAGATCTAAGACTAATTGAACAGGGTGAAAAAATAGGGAAAACTCAAGGTCAGTTCCTAATTTTAAATCTTAGGGAACTGGAAAGCAATTCACTGGTTCACTGAAATAGGGATCATAGGAGAAAACGCAGGTTTGAGGATGGCGTAATAAATTTACTTTGAACCTGTGGGACATCCAGGTGAAGACGGTAGGCAGCTGTCTATCCAAATCTGGAAAAGGGAGAAACTGGGCCAAAGATAGATAGTTCTGGAAGTCATACAAAGACAGAAATTAAGCCAAGGAAAGTATGGGCTTCTCAAGTGGCGCTAGTGGTAAAGAACTTGCCTGCCAATGCAGGAGACAAAAGAGACGCAGGTTTGATCCCTGGGTTGGGAAGATCCCCTGGAGGAGGGCACAGCAACCCACTCCACTATTCTTGCCTAGAGAATCCCATGGACAGAGGCACTTGGCGGGCTACAGTCCATAATAGTTGCAAAGAGTTAGATACAAATGAAGCAACTTAGCACACGTGCACGCAAAGATAGTATAGCCTGAGTACAGAGAGCTGAAGTATTACCCGATTAGATACCAGGAAGACACGGACAAGATGGAATTTCTGCCCTTAGTAGCCAGTCTAATCTTTGTCAATACTCTTCTAGTTCTGAAATGAACATGACAGAGTCTCAGCTACCAGGAAATACACAATCTAGAGAGAAAACATAGAATAAACAACTCGGGTACAATAACGGAGTACATACGATGGTAAGGTGCTGTGGCAAAGAAAAGGCACTGAATTCATCCAGTGTAGGTTGCAGCCTGTTGAAGGGTATAATGGAATTGACCAGGTAGAGTATGTTTCAGATGGGGAAGGCTTTTAAAGGGAGATGAACCACTGTATGAAAAGACATTGGTTTTCATACCAATGAAGTATGAGAGAAAGGCTGAGAGAAAGTTTAGGACATCTGGGAAGCTCCTGTAGTTGTATATGGGGCCAGTGGAAGGTGACCAGCTTTGTGAATTCATTGAAGTTTCCTAGATATTACAGACAGAAGATGAGGGAGAACTTAACTGTGTTTACAGATTTCAAGTGTTACTAAGAATACATATTTAAAGAAAAAGTTTTTGTTAATTTTTGATTATGTAAATATTATTCATTCATTGTTTAAAAAAATTAGAGCATACAAGAGAAATTTCTTTAAAAAAGATCACTTGGGCTATCCCTAAATAGAGATGTCCTCTGTTAACAAGCTTGGTGTATAATCCAGATTTTTCTTCTGAGCATGTATCTGTTTATTGGTTACAAATATTTTTTAATTTAAAAAAAATTGAGTCATACTTTGTATACTAACCTCTTTTTCATTTAACTACATGCCATGATCATTTTTCTCATAAAGGCACCTCTAAAGTATATATCTTAATGCTGATTAATATGTCATAGTGTGAATAGACTTCTTATGTTAGGATCATTCAGCTGTATCCAATTTTTCGAGGAGCTTGACTTTCAAATACTAAAAATTTTAAAAAGTGGCTCAGACTTCATTAACCTTTAATGAAGCCACCCAAAATTGAAATCATTCATGAAGTCAAAACTCTTGAACAGGTTGAGCAAGAATTCCCTTGCAGTCCAGTGGTTAGGTCTTGGAGTGGTGGGGTGGGGGCAGGATCCCGCAAGCCATCTGGCAAGACCAAAACAGAAAGAGAGTGAGCCACATTCCTTTAAGAGGAAAGGAATGACACAGTGGTGTTCTGTTACAGAAAGTATTTAAATGATCTGATGCAAAACACAGATACTGGACTAGGCTCAAGGTACAGAACTTAAAGGCACACAGTCATTTCTGGCACACTTTGAAGGTGAGGCCATAGCCATTTTAGTCAAATAATTATGTTTCTTAGGCAGATTTTTCAGCTGATCTCATTTCACAAATAAAGAAGGTTTCCTATTTAAATCCTACAGAGTAGTAATTTCTACTCATTTTGTGGAGACTGTAGGTACTTAGAAAATCAAATAGCCAATAAGAATAATTGACACCTTCTACTCGTAACTGTGTGTGTGTGTGCGCACACGTGCACCCAGTCATGTCTGACTCTTTGTGACCCCATGAACTTGTAGCCTGCGAAGGCACTCTGTCCATGGAATTTTCCAGGCAAGAATACTGGACTGGGTAGCCATTTGCTACTCCAGGGGATAACTATACCTAGTTAAATTGTTTGTGTCTGTGTGTAAAAAAGAGCTTCCTAGACGGCTCAGTGGTAAAAAATCTGGCTGCCACTGAAGGAGACACAGGTATGATCACTCGGTTAGGAAGATCCTCTGGAGGAGGAAATGGCAACCCACTCCAGTACTCTTGCCTGGAAAATCCCATCAACAGAGGAGCCTGGTAGGCTACACAGGATCACAAAAGGTTCAACATAACTGAGTAACTAAGCATGCATGCAGTATGTAAAATAGTAAAATATTCAGAACATAGATTTTGTATTTGTTCAGTTTTATCACCTGAGGTAATAAGCAGAATATTTGGACAATAAATGACTTAATCCCTCCTTTAGGAAATGGCAACCCACTCCAGTACTCTTGCCTGGAGAATCCCATGGAGGGAGGAGCCTGGTAGGCTACAGTCCATGGGGTCGCAAAGAGTCAGACACGACTGAGCAACTTCACTTTCACTTTCAAGGGCTTTCCTGATGGTTCAGCAGGTAAAGAATCTGCCTGCAATGCAGGAGACCTGGGTTCGATTCATGGGTTGGGAAGTTCCCCTGGAGAAGAAAGGGCAACCCACTCCAGTATGCTTACCTGGAGAATTCCATGGACAAAAGAGCCTGGTAGTCTGCAGTCCCTGGGTTGCAGAGTCAGACATGACTGAGTGACTAAACACTCACTCACACTCAAGGGCTTCCCAGGTGGCGCACTGGTAAACAATCCACTTGCAAAATTGAGACAGAAGAGACATGGGTTTGATCCTTCGATTGGAAAGATCACCTGGAGAAGGAAATGGCAACCCACTCCAGTACTCTTCCCTGGAGAATTCCATGGANGAGGAAAGGAATGACACAGTGGTGTTCTGTTACAGAAAGTATTTAAATGATCTGATGCAAAACACAGATACTGGACTAGGCTCAAGGTACAGAACTTAAAGGCACACAGTCATTTCTGGCACACTTTGAAGGTGAGGCCATAGCCATTTTAGTCAAATAATTATGTTTCTTAGGCAGATTTTTCAGCTGATCTCATTTCACAAATAAAGAAGGTTTCCTATTTAAATCCTACAGAGTAGTAATTTCTACTCATTTTGTGGAGACTGTAGGTACTTAGAAAATCAAATAGCCAATAAGAATAATTGACACCTTCTACTCGTAACTGTGTGTGTGTGTGCGCACACGTGCACCCAGTCATGTCTGACTCTTTGTGACCCCATGAACTTGTAGCCTGCGAAGGCACTCTGTCCATGGAATTTTCCAGGCAAGAATACTGGACTGGGTAGCCATTTGCTACTCCAGGGGATAACTATACCTAGTTAAATTGTTTGTGTCTGTGTGTAAAAAAGAGCTTCCTAGACGGCTCAGTGGTAAAAAATCTGGCTGCCACTGAAGGAGACACAGGTATGATCACTCGGTTAGGAAGATCCTCTGGAGGAGGAAATGGCAACCCACTCCAGTACTCTTGCCTGGAAAATCCCATCAACAGAGGAGCCTGTTAGGCTACACAGGATCACAAAAGGTTCAACATAACTGAGTAACTAAGCATGCATGCAGTATGTAAAATAGTAAAATATTCAGAACATAGATTTTGTATTTGTTCAGTTTTATCACCTGAGGTAATAAGCAGAATATTTGGACAATAAATGACTTAATCCCTCCTTTAGGAAATGGCAACCCACTCCAGTACTCTTGCCTGGAGAATCCCATGGAGGGAGGAGCCTGGTAGGCTACAGTCCATGGGGTCGCAAAGAGTCAGACACGACTGAGCAACTTCACTTTCACTTTCAAGGGCTTTCCTGATGGTTCAGCAGGTAAAGAATCTGCCTGCAATGCAGGAGACCTGGGTTCGATTCATGGGTTGGGAAGTTCCCCTGGAGAAGAAAGGGCAACCCACTCCAGTATGCTTACCTGGAGAATTCCATGGACAAAAGAGCCTGGTAGTCTGCAGTCCCTGGGTTGCAGAGTCAGACATGACTGAGTGACTAAACACTCACTCACACTCAAGGGCTTCCCAGGTGGCGCACTGGTAAACAATCCACTTGCAAAATTGAGACAGAAGAGACATGGGTTTGATCCTTCGATTGGAAAGATCACCTGGAGAAGGAAATGGCAACCCACTCCAGTACTCTTCCCTGGAGAATTCCATGGACAGAGGAGTCCGGCAAGCTATAGTCCATAGGGTGGTAAAAAGTTGGATAGAATTGAGTGACTGAGCACATACACACGATCTGAATGTTTGTGTCTCCCCAAAACGCATATCTTGAAATCCTAATGCCCAAAGGTGATGGTATTAGTAAGGCAAGGCTTTGGGGAGGCATTAAATCATGAAGGTGGAACCCTCATGAATGGGATTAGTACACTGGACTAAGGTAAATGAACAAGGATTTGTTCATCTTTAATTTGAATTTGAACATCTTTAATTTCACAAATATTTTAACAGCTAAATCTAATAAAGTGTTAGTCACTCAGTCGTATCTAATAAAATCAAGATATAATCTTCCCCCTACATTTTTCTTTTCTTACAAAGAATGCATTTTGCCTCCCTATATGTACTGTTTTATTATGATAAATTTCTATAGAAAGGAAATGTAATAAACACAATTATTGCTAAACTCCAAATTCAAGACAAGTATTGTAGTTACTAGAACTGGGTAAAGAGCAGTAAATTTTCAAGTAAAAAATTAAAGTTCCCATTAGTGCAGCAAATTATCAAGCAAATGTAAACAATTAAAAAAGAAATGTCCAAGGTCACCTTAAAGAGAAAGTATACTTCCTCAGTCAGGTCTCTTTGTAACTTGATAGAAGTTATTTACATACCTAAATACAGTGTGTGAGTTGGGAGTGCGGAATGGAGTTTTAGAAAAGGGCAGTTCTCAGAGTAAACTTCTGACCCTTTCTTTCTTCAGCTTAACAATTTGTCCAGCATGGAAAGAGCAGGTCTAAGATTCATTTCCACTAGGTGGTTTTGCTTCCCTGAAAATGTTGCATTGTTGGTATTTAGTCACTAAGTCATGTCCGACTCTTCCAACCCCCTCTTAGTGACTTAGTCACGTCCAACTCTTCCCATGGGCAGGGGAGCCCACCAGGCAAGAATAGTAAAGTAGGTTGCCATTTCCTTTTCCAGAAAATGTTGAATGGCTCTATTTAATTAATTTACTTAGCAAATATTTACTAAATACCTTTTTAGTGTAACACATTTTGCCAAGAGTTGTGTGTGTGGGATACAAGAATCACTAGTGGAGTAGTGGGAAGAGATGTGCTTTGGGATCAAACAGACTGGTTAGATTCTCGGCTTCATGGATAAATTACTCCTTTGCAGTTTTTAAGCCAGTAAAATGAAGTTTTTTGCTTTTTTTTTTAAACAAAAAGGAAAGGAAGAAAGCAAGAAGGAAATGTAAATATCTGTGACCAGGAAACAAGAAGTGCTCAATAAATCCAGTTTTCCTTTCTTCAACTCCACTTGGAGGAGTTTTCTATAAGGTAAGTGATCAAGTAAGCCTTCATAAAATGGGGAAGGGTGTAATTGATTTGGGTCTTAAGAAGGGTTCTTGATTTGGACTGATTGAGATAACGGGAGAAGACAAACTCAGCAATTGATGTGTTTGGACTGGAAGTAGCTCCTGTTCTCTGGAACAGACTAGGAGGGTGAGAACTGGAAGCTGCAAAAGTCAAGAGGCCTTTTATAATCTCATTCAGTATTGAACAGGTTCCTAAAAACACAAAATTATGAGGACAGTAGCGTGAAATCACGGCATCTTCTCTGATTAGATCTAAGGGGAACGTTTTTCCGTATTTGATTGTATTATTGATTCATTCACCACACACTTTGGATTTATTCAAAGAATAACACAGCACTTAAAATCTAAACACTAGAATGTGATGATGTAGGAATCAAAAGACACTGTCCCAGTTTTGAAGCAGACAGACACATAAACAAATTAAATATGTTTAGAGGTGATAAAGCAGAGAAGACAATGGCACCCCACTCCAGTACTCTTGCCTGGAAAGTCCCATGGACGGAGGAGCCTGGTGGGCTGCAGTCCACGGGGTCGCTAAGAGTCGGACACGACTGAGCAACTTCACTTTCACTTTTCACTTTCATGCACTGGAGAAGGAAATGGCAACCCACTCTGGTGTTCTTGCCTGCAGAATCCCAGGGACGGGGGAGCCTGGTTGGCTGCTGTCTGTGGGGTCGAACAGAGTCAGACACGACTGAAGCGACTTAGCAGCAGCAGAGGTGAGTCAGGTAGAGCAGTTCCGAGAAGAAAAAGATTTTTTTCTTGGGTCAGTTCAACTTTAATTATATGAAAATAAACACATTTTACCAACTGTAAAATTATACGCCACGCTTAAACATTAAAAAAAAAAAGAAAGAAAAGGACATTAAGTTTCCCCCCCACCCCCGAAGTGTTAAACTTAAAGCTCATTCTAGCGATGCTTTTGGAGCTAAACCCGCAGAAAAACACTGAGGAAGCGTGACTGAGTTCTTACTGTTACTGCTCTCTGAAATCGGTCCTCCCCATCGTTTCCTTAAAAAGTAGAAGCTTGTGGGAAACACAGTCTTCGTTCCTCAAGGAACACGCAACTGGAGACTCCAAGGAGAAAGCAAAACGCGGATGCCGCAGTTTTCCAAGTGCGGTCGGCCCTTCCCACGTGGTGGATTTTTGGCAACTCGCCCCAGCTTCCTCCGGATTCCGGGGAAGAGTCTACCGCCCTCTGGAGCCGTCCCTAGTGACGTCACGAGCGCGATTCCAGTCTGCGGCCAATCACGCGGCCGGATTCCGGGGGAAGCCCGGGGCGGCGGCGGCGGCCTGTGCGCGTGCGCGAGGTCTCCGCGTGGCTATATAAACATGGCTGGCGTGGCCGCGCGGCGGGGCCGTGCGGAGCGCGCGTAGGGGGCTTTGGGGCGCTCTGGGTTCGTAGGTTTGAAATTTCTGGCGGGGGATCCGCCGCGCCGAGTTTCGGTGGGAGGTGGGAGCAGACGTGACGCCTTTCCGGGAGCCGCGCAGCCGGACTCCGCTGCATCTGGTCCCAGGGCTGAGGCGCCGGGTTGAGCCGGCGCACGTGTGAGCTCCGCCGAGGAAGCGGCCGAGCAGGTGTGGCAGCCGGCGGTTCCGCTCGGACGGGAGGAAGGTCCGGGACGCCGGGGTCCCGCTGTCCAGCGCGGCGTCGGTCACTGACTCCTGTGTCGTGGCCCCGGCGCCTCTCCCTAGCGATGCTGTGGAGCTGGAACTGCACCGGAGTCGGCGGCCGCTTGTCAAGCCTCCCCTCGCCTCTGCTCCCGGAACGGCAGCGCCGCGGCTGCCGCTGATCCAACCTGGGGGGATGCCCGCGGGCCTCACGGAGCCGGCCGGCGCCGCTCCCCCCGCCGGGGTGGGCGCCTCCGGGACCGTGACCATGGCCCCCGCCGCGGCTCTGCCCGTCCGGGTGGAGAGCACTCCGGTGGCCTTGGGCGCCGTGACTAAGGCTCCTGTCAGTGTCTGCGTAGAGTCCTCGGCGTCCCAGCCGCTGCGGTCCCCCGTGGGGACCCTGGTGACCAAAGTGGCCCCTGTCAGTGCCCTTCCTAAACTCAGCAACGGCCCTCGTCTACCATCTCCTCAGATCGTCGCCGTGAAAGCCCCCAACACCACCACAATCCAATTGCCTGCTAATCTGCAGCTTCCTCCAGGTACGTGGCTCACCTTGATAGCTTTAGCGGGCCAGCCGGCTGTGACAGGGGAAACGTCGCAGCCCCCGATCGCGGCTTGTCCCTGGGAGTTCCAAAACACTCAGCCCAGAGAACCTTTCAACGTCTCGACTTTGCGGGGCAGTGATTTGGCTTGACGGTGGAGATAACCTCTTTGAGTCCTTACTGCATAGTTTTTCTTTTCATATGTAAGAAAANAACGGCAGCGCCGCGGCTGCCGCTGATCCAACCTGGGGGGATGCCCGCGGGCCTCACGGAGCCGGCCGGCGCCGCTCCCCCCGCCGGGGTGGGCGCCTCCAGGACCGTGACCATGGCCCCCGCCGCGGCTCTGCCCGTCCGGGTGGAGAGCACTCCGGTGGCCTTGGGCGCCGTGACTAAGGCTCCTGTCAGTGTCTGCGTAGAGTCCTCGGCGTCCCAGCCGCTGCGGTCCCCCGTGGGGACCCTGGTGACCAAAGTGGCCCCTGTCAGTGCCCTTCCTAAACTCAGCAACGGCCCTCGTCTACCATCTCCTCAGATCGTCGCCGTGAAAGCCCCCAACACCACCACAATCCAATTGCCTGCTAATCTGCAGCTTCCTCCAGGTACGTGGCTCACCTTGATAGCTTTAGCGGGCCAGCCGGCTGTGACAGGGGAAACGTCGCAGCCCCCGATCGCGGCTTGTCCCTGGGAGTTCCAAAACACTCAGCCCAGAGAACCTTTCAACGTCTCGACTTTGCGGGGCAGTGATTTGGCTTGACGGTGGAGATAACCTCTTTGAGTCCTTACTGCATAGTTTTTCTTTTCATATGTAAGAAAAGCATTTTTCACCCAAGGGGCTACAGTAAAAGCTGGAGCAGCACTTTCGAGAGGGCCTTGAGGCACTCACTGGCTCTTAGATTCGGGAAGATAGAGATTCGTTCAAGTTTTATTTCGTATGGAGAAAAGATCAGTTTTTATATCCACACACTTAGATTACTGTGTTGGTTGTTTTTTTTTTTTAAGTGTTTTTAAAAGGTTCTTGTGTGTTAAGACCGAAAGAGAATTTTAAACTGAAGCAAGCCTAAATACGTTTACTAGAAAGAGGTGTGATGATTGTAACCTGCCAGAGTTGACAGGTCAGAGCCATAAGGTTATTTGTGAAGCAATGTGTGAATTCTGCAGTTAATGAGCCTGTGACTACTTTTTATACTAAAGTTTACTCTGTAGGGCTGTTTTTCTTGACTGAGGCAAAGTTTTTGCTATGTGATGACTTACTTATTGTAAATATGCTGGAAGGTGTGTAAGTATTTTATCTTGTTTTCTTGCCTCCAGTGAAAGTCACTTGGAATTTCTGTGGAAGGAAAAGGCACATTTTCTCTTTGGGAAAAAATTCTGCTAGTAATTTTATTGTATTCTGTATGTTATGCTTAGCAGGAGTGGGAGCTCTGACCAGCAGAGGTGGTAAAGAAATGGAAACCTTTTGGTTCGCAGGATGTCAGTTTCCCCTAAGCAGAATGAGGAGGCCTCTTTTGTAACTAATGTTCTGTTTGGTCAGGAACATTGTGGAAAGATTAGTTCTTAACTTCTGATGAACTTGTGTTTTCGTTCTGTACGGTACAGGAGGTACTTATACTTAAGACTGTGTGCTCCACTGGATATATATATATTTTTTTAATGTTTTGGAAAGACATCATCTATTAAGAGATTCATCATAAATTAACCCTGTACAGAACACAGGAGCTAGGTGGACAGAGACTATAGTCTTTTGTAGGACATTGCTTCCTGCTAACCAGTCCCTGCAGGGCTTGCTTTTTTTCTTTCTTAACTTTTATACAGGGTTACTGTGCAGTTGGAAAAATTATCTTTCTCAAAAGGTGATGTCAGTTTCCCACTGTCTACAAATTCCAACAAAAAGTAAACCCAAGTGTGCTCACAAAGTGCTCTTAGTCAACATTGCTACTCATATAGTTTCGAGGTCTCCCCTCAATTGGTAAAATAAACAAAATCTTAGAAGAGGAACACTAAAATATACGTTAATACTTTGGTCAATATCACACAGTAAGTTAGGTTTCTAGTCACATACTCTATGGCTGTGCGATCCACCTCATCCATACTGGTTCCTAGGACTGTGTCCGCTTGGAGGTTTAAAATAAAAAAAATAACCCAACCTCTGTGGCTTAGGAGTCATCTCTGGAAGACAGTACTGGCCTTCCGAATGCTGGGACTCACCGACTTGTTGATGTGGCTTTCTGCTGTGCCAGGATGTCCTGGCAGCTCCCGTACATTTCAATCAAGCAGTTCCACTGAATATATTTTCTGCTGGTTCTAAATTATCACCCTACATACCCTCTTATAAAGTACTTATCAATTTGTTTAGATGAAGTACTCCTGATTTGTTAAAAATGAAATTCCTATCTAGTCACCAAAGTTTAGAAATGATCAAAAAGTATTGAGAGGAAAACTTTCAAAAGTGGGAACTTGCTGGTGAGAGGGACCCGATCACTTATTGAGAACATACTGTGCTATGAAAATTGAGGTAAAGTTGACATACAATATTATATCACTGGCCTCTTTTATACATTTACATTATTTTCTTTGTTGGTCAAAATAGATAGCAAATAAGGAAAAGTTCTCTAAGGGTAAACAATTTGTCCAGTGCCAGACAACTAATAGATATCAGAGGGAAATCGAATCCAGCTTTGTTTGACTCTTTCCACAGCACTGTGCTTACCACTTGATGTGCATGTATGATATGCCTCCTGAGTAGCAATGTTAAAAGGTGATTTATAGAATTTTAGCAGAGAAGGCAATGGCACCCCACTCCAGTACTCTTGCCTGGAAAATCTCATGGGCGGAGGAGCCTGGTGGGCTGTAGTCCATGGGGTTGTGAAGAGTCGAACACGACTGAGTGACTTGAGTTTCACTTTTCACTTTTCATGCATTGGAGAAGGAAATGGCAACCCACTCCAATGTTCTTGCCTGGAGAATCCCAGGGACGGGGAGCCTGGTTGGCTGCTAACTATGGGGTCGCACAGAGTCGGACATGACTGAAGCGACTTAGCAGCAGCAGCAGCAGCATAAATTTTTAGAATTTTAGAACCTAATCTTTTTATTACATAGAGAAACCAAAACTGAAACTTGCTAGAGCAAAAGAGCAGCAAGCCAGGACCACAGCTTAAGTATGCATCACGCTAACACTTGTTTTGCCGTGGGAGTGCTGTGCTTAGTCACTCAGTCGTGTCCGGCTCTTAGCGAATCCATGAACCGCAGCCTGCCAGGCTCCTCTGTTCATGGGAGCCTCCAGACAAGAATACTGGAGTGGATTGCCATGCCATCCTCCAGGGGATCTTCCCAACCCAGGGATCGAACCCAGATCTCCCACACTGCAGGCGGATTCTTTACCTGCTGAGCCACCAGAGAAGCCCATTCTGTGGAGAAACATCCACAAAAGAGAGGAGATAAATTGTCTTTAGGAGTTATTTAGAGAGGAGATAGGATGGTACTTTGAGGGCTTTTGGAATTTCTGCTCAAGTGTAGCATACTCAGGTTTGCACTCTCGTAGGTGCACAACTGATAACCTGAGGTATGACAGAAACACTGATTAAAATAACATTTGGACACTGATTAAAGTAATGTTTTAAAGAGTTTATCAGTCTTGTACTAGTTCTTTTATAGGCCAAGGATTAGCAGAGGATTACTCAAAGATACTTAAATTACATAGGAGTCAGCTCTGATTTTTCCAAGGTAATGAATTCTTTGTGTTTGCTTTCTCTTTACTTCAAAATGTCCTCTGTGAACTGAACTATTTTTTGAAAATGTACATATGTACCACAGGTTTTTCTTGGGAGCAGGAGCTGGAAACAAAAAGAGGGGCATTGTGAGGAAATGAAAGAAACTGTAGCAAAGCCCTGAAGATTATTCTGTGGAATATTTTTGGTAATCTCTTCAGTCTTTTCTCTTTTATGAATCTGTGGGATTCAGACCAGACTGTGGCTCTTCTATCACGTATCTGAGAGTGATGAGGAAGGACTTGATTGCTTCTTTTATGTCACAGTTCTTTTATGAACTGTGCTTCATAAATTCTGCTTCCATAGTCTTAGTGTACAGAAATTTGTGAAAGTTGCTGGTGAAATGGATCAGGTCCTTTTTTATCAACTCCTTCATGTGAGACATGGTGTAGGTTTTGCATCTTTCTCGCATTCTGAATTAGTACCTGAATAAACTTGTGGTTCTTGTTTTCACCCCAGCTTTATCAGAGGGCTATTACATGGTCATCTGCGCCCACGGTTGCCCCAGTACTCCTGGACACCATGGGAAGGGTTGGCCATTGTCTTCAGTGGTCACCAGGGCCCCGGTGGCTCATCTGGTAAAGAATCTGCCCACGCTGTGGGAGACCTGGATTCGATCCCTGGGTTGGGAAGATCCCCTGGAGAAGGGAATGGCTACCCACTCCAGTATTCTGGCCTGGAGAATTCCATGGTGTGTCTACTTCATTGGTTTGCAAAGAATCTGACACAACTGACCAACTTTCACCTTCGGTGCTCACCATATGTACCAGCCACAGTGTGGATTTCAAGGGCTGTGAAGTCACATTGACTCACATTTACCCTTACAGCATTAATAACAACTACTACTGACAACTTCAAAATTCATAAATTTGCTCCGAAGTATTGTCTCATTTGATCTCTTTAACAAAGTAGGTATGTCTCTCACTCAGTCCATAAACATGAGATGTCTTTCCATTTATTTTAGATCTTTAATTTCTTTAAATGACATTTTATAGTTTCCAGATATTGCTTTTGTACTTTTTTGGTTAAATTTATTCCTAAAGTGTATTATTTTTTATCATATCATAGGTGGAATTTTTGCTTAATTCTGTTTACAATTATTCATTGAAAATGTATAGAAATACAGTTGATTCTTGTTTATTGATCTTGTATCCTGCTTCCTAGCTGAACTCATTTATTAGTTTTAATAGTTTTTTTTTTTCCATAGATGTTTGGATTTTTTTTCATAGATGTTTGGATTTTTATATACAAGATCATGATATATGTGAATAGTTTTACTGTCTCTTTTGGATGCCTTTTACTTTCTGGTATCATTGCCCTGGTTAGAACTCTCAGTATAATGTTAAGTGGTAGTGATTGTAGGCATCCTTGTCGCGTTCCTCATCTCAGGAATCCTGATCTTAGGGTAAAAGAATTTAGTCTTCACCTGATTTAGTATCACCTGATCATGGGGTATAACACTTTTTATATGTTGCTGAATTTAGCTTGCTAGTACTTTGTTGAGAATTTTTGCATTGGTATACATAAGATATTTTGGTTTTAATATGAGGGTAATATAGACCTTACAGAATGAATTGACGCATGTTTTCTATTCTGTTTTTAGAAGAATTTATGAAGACCTAGCATTTGTTTTTCCTTAGATATTTGATAGAATTCATCAGTGAAGCCATGGGGAACTGAGCTTATCTTGTGGATACTATTTTAGATTATTCATTCAATCTGTTTGTTAGAGGTCTATTCAGATTGCCCATTCTCTTAAATTAGTTTTAGTAATTTATTATGTTTCTAGGAATTTGTCCATTTCATATGATTTATCTAATTTATTGGTTCATAATTGGTCATAGCATTCAACTAGAATCCTTCTTTCTGTAAGATTAGTGGTAATATCCCCTCTTTCATTCCTAATTTTAGCAATTTGAGCCTTTTCTCCTTTTTTTCTTGGTTAATCTAGGTCAAGATTTGTCAGTTTTTTGATCTATTCAAAGAACCAACTTTTGATTTTTTTTTCCCTCAGTTGTGTCTCAATTCTCCTGACCCTGCTCTAATCTTTATTTAATTTTCTTTCATCTGCTTGCTGTCATTTTTGTTTAGTTTTTTTCCCAGTGTCTTAAGATAGAAGGTTATAAAGCTATTACTTTAAATTATCCTTCTCTTAAACTGCAGGGATTTACTTTTTGTAGTCTGTTTTCAGCCTGAAGAACTTAATTTAGTATTTTCTGTCTGATGCTAACACCCAGTCCTCTATGTTTTTATCTGAGGATGTCTTTTCTTTTTTTTTTTTTTTAACTTTTTATTGGGGTATAGTTAATTTGCAATGTTGTGTAAGTTTCAGGTGTACAGCAGAGTAAATCTGTTATACATACACATATGTCCACCCTTTTCTAGATTCTTTTCCCATATAGGCCATTACACAGTATTGAGTAGTGTTCCTTGTGCTATACAGTAGGTCCTCATTAGTTATCTATTTTATGTATAGTAGTGTATATATGTCAGTTCCAATCCAAGATGTCTTTATTTTGTCTCCTTTTTTGAAAGATATGTTCAATGAATATCTGATTGTTGCTTGATAATTGTTTTTGTTTTTCTTTTTCCCCAGCAAGTGGACTATGTCATACTCCTGATGTCTGGCCTCCATTGTTTCTGATGAGAAGTTAGCTGTTAATCCTGTTAACGCAGTTCTCTTGTATATTTTTCTCTTACTGTTCTCAAGGTTTCGTCTTTGTATATTTTTATCATGATGTGTCTTTGCATTTATCTTATTGGATTAACCGAAAAGTTTGTTCAGGTTTTTCCATCTTATGAAAATTCAAATGAACCATTTGGCCAATTCAAGACTTAAGAGTTTGTTGAGCTACTTTGATGTTTAGATTATTTTTCACCAGATTTGGGACGTTTTTAGCCATTATCTCTTAGGATATTTTTCAGCTCCTTTCTCTCCCTCTCTTCCTCCCTGCTTCTGTCCCTCCTCTCCTTCTGGTATTCACATTAGGCCTGTGTTGATGTGCCTGTCACTGTGCCAGGTTTCTGTGAGGCTCTGTTCATTTTTCTTCATTCTTTTTTCTCTTCATTCTTTGGATTGCGTAATCTCTATTGAACTCTCTTCAAGTTCACTGACTTATCTTCTGCTCATTCAAGTTTGCTGTTGATCTTCTCTAGTGAAATTTTTCTTTGAGTTTTTGTACCTTATAATTACAGAATTACTTTTTTTGTGTAGTATCTGTTTCTCTAATGGTATTCTCTACTTAATGAAAGAATCATCATCATCTCTTCCTTTACTTCTCTAAGCATGATTTCCCTTAGTCTTTGACATATTTATAACAGTTACTTTGAAGTCTTTGTTAAATCTAACATCTGGTTTCACTCATAGGTGGTTTCTGTCACCTGCCTTTCTCTGTGTGTCATTTTTTTTTCTTTGCATGTCCTATAATTTTTAAATTAAAACTAATATATTGAAACTTCCAGTGGCTAAAGCTCCATGCTTCCAATGCAGGGGGCCTGAGTTCAATCTCTGATCAGAAAGCTTGATTCCACATGCCGCAACTAAGACTCAGCACAGGCAAATAAATAAATATTTTTAAAAAATTAACAGAGTGACTTGAGGTATTGGTCTTTACTCCCTTGAGTGGATTATTGTTGTTTGTTTTTTAAGTGTCTGGCTGAACTATTTTAATGAAATTTTTTTCCCTCAGAGGACACAGCTTTAGGCATAAGCACAGCCTCCCTGGCTTGACAGAGGTTTCAGCAGGGCTCTTTTTGACTGTTTCTTTCTCTGATAGCTCTGTTAAGCTTTCTGCCTCTGCTGATATCATGCCTCGTGCCAGTACCTTCTTGTTTTCAACAGCACCCGAAGGCCTAACTAGCTTCACAGTCTAATTCAATTAAATATGGACTCATCTACAGGAAGTAGTTTTTGAGGTCATTACCTGAGGTTCTGACCCCAGTAGGGCCCTTAGTTGTTTCTTTATCTTGTTCTCTGTGGTAGACCAGAGATAGACCTGTGACTTAGCATAGCTTGTATCTGTTAGGAAGATACCAAAACCCTTTCTTTTAATTGTTCGCTGTATTTGAGAATGCCCTTAGTTTTACCGTTCCCACCCTGTGAAACCAAGTCAGCTTCTCTTGGGAGACGTTTGGAGCAGGTACTCAGGACAGTGGCATGCTTCTTTCTAGGTGGTGTCTCTGCTTTAGAACTGGGGTGCTGGGCTGGGTGGTGACCTCTAGTCTGCTCTGCTTATCTCTTCCATCATGGAACTCCCACCCCATGAAAGAACTGGGGTGAGGGTGATGGGGGCCCAAGTATTCTAAGTCGAGCCTTCCCTTTATGAGTAGTCATGAGTAAAACAAGAAGCCTGGAAACCCTTGGATGCACTTGTCTCCAATTTATTCTCTTCTGTATTCAGCTTGAGGTGGCAGAGATGCAAGATACTGTCCCTGAAAAGTAACATAGCCCTCAACTGGAAGCTTGGGAGAGAGGGACACCCTACATTGGCCACATTGCCTAAACTAAGAAGAGAGAGGGGTGGGGTCATGGTTCAGATGCCACAGATTCTTGTTGTTCTTACTGAGTTTTAATAGAGTCTCTTTAATAAATTGTCTAGTCATTTTCTGTATGCCTTTGGGCAATTTCTGAAGACTTTAAATAGTTGTTTTTAAAAATAATTTTCACCAGTTATGCTTGTTTTGCTGGGGAATGGCTTTATGGAGCTCTTTGTGCTGCCATTCCAGGAATGGAACTCCAGCTATGACTATTCCTGCTTGTACCTACTACTTACATGGACAAGAATTTCTTTACAGTAGAAACACTGGGTTAGAGGGTATGCAAATGGGAACCAGTTTGGCACAGTCATGTAGAGTCAAATGAAGCAATTGTACCAAACTATACTACCAGCTTCAAGATTTTAAGAGTTTTTGTTGCCACACATCTCTGTAATACTTAATATTGTCAATGGACTTCTTAATTTTTGTCTGCCTGAAATAAAGTGAAGTCACTCAGTCGTGTCTGACTCTTTGCGACCCTTTGGACTGTACCCCACCAGGCTCCTCCGTCCATGGGATTCTCCAGGCAAGAATACTGGAATGGATTGCCATTTCCTTCTCCAGGGGATCTTCCTGACCCAGTGATCAAACCCAGGTCTCCCAAATTGCAGGCAGATGCTTTAACATCTCACTGTGGTCTTAATTTACCTTTCCCTGTCATTGGTATCTGTGTTTCTTTTGTGCATTTTGGATGTTCATTCTTCAAATATATGTGAACTAAAATTTTTTCCAATTCTGTGCTTTGTCTTTTTACCTCATGGTATCTTTGGCTAAACAAAAGTTTTAAAAATATTATGTATCCAGCTTTATTTAGTTAAGAAATTCTTCCCTGTTCCAAGTTCAGAATGACAGTTTTCTACATTGTTTAAGAGGTTAAAAGTTTTTATTCTTGTATCCTTGATGTCCTTGGGTTTTTGTGCATGGTGTGGAACATTTCATCTTTTCCATATGAGTAACTAATTATATAGTAGCTCTTTTTCTCACTGATCTGCAGTACTCTTAGAAAAATTTCATATGACATATCTGGAGGCTATTTGGGATTTTCTGTTCCATTGGTCAGTTTGCATAGTCTTGTGTTGTTACCATACTGTCTTAACTGTAACTTTATAAATAGTTTGATGTCATGAGGAAAAGTGTTTCGCCTTTTTCAGAAGTATCTCATCCATACGTTTAGACTTTTAATATATAGCTTTGAGTAACAACATTTTTCTGTATCATATATTGTAATTAGTAGACATGGAGTTCAGTATGTACTAACTATTCACTAATCAGAGCATTTTACAGCATTGAAAGATATGGGAGAACAAAATATATGAAGATTATGCTTCATTTATTAGCTGACATTTTGTTTTTTGTTACCTATAGGAACCGTTTTGATCAAAAGTAACAGTGGTCAGCTGATGTTGGTATCTCCTCAGCAAACTGTAACAAGAACTGAGACCACAAGTAACATAACTTCAAGGCCAGCTGTACCAGCAAATACGCAAACCGTCAAAATCTGTACCATGCCGGTAGTATACATTAATGTTTTCTCATCCTCCTTAGTTTTCTAGCAATTATCTTCATATAAGTGTGTATGTATTTGCCAGTAAAAATAATAGAAAAGATGATTCCGCTCAACTTTTTGAATTAAGCTACTTTCCTTGAATATGTTAATTTTATCAAGATGTTTGGTTTTGTCATTTGGTAAAATTAAAAATTTAATCTTCATACTCAGATTTTGTTGTCCTCAAGGGAATGTACAAAGGGCTATTTGCATCTCTAAATGGGAAGAAAATAACCATTCTACTTCAATTTTAATTTGTGGTAAGACATTAACACTACAGTTTACAGTATTCATTTTTATCTATATCATACAGGAGTTATCTTTAAAAAGTTAGAAATCTGCTGTAATATTTCATTAACATGGCTTTTTTTTTTTTTTTACTTTACAATATTGTATTGGTTTTGCCATACATTGACCTGAATCCACCATGGGTGTGCATGTGTTCCCCATCCTGAACCCCCCTCCTACCTCCCTCTCCATCCTAGCCCTCTGGGTCATCCCAGTGCACCAGCCCCGAGCACCCTGTATCATGCATCGAACCTGGACTCGCGATCCATTTCACATATGATATTATACTTGTTTCAATGCCATTTTCCTAAACCATCCCACCCTTGCCTTCTTCCACAGAGTCCGAAAGACTGTTCTATACATATGTCTCTTTTGCTGTCTCTCATACAGGGTTATCATTACCATCTTTCTAAATTCCATATATATGTGTTAGTATACTGTATTGGTGTTTTTCTTTCTGGCTTACTTCACTCTGTATAATAGGCTCCAGTTTCATCCACCTCATTAGAACTGATTCAAATGTATTCTTTTTAATGGCTAATACTCCATTGTGTATATGACGTGCCACAGCTTTCTTATTCATTCATCTTATTCATCTAGGTTGCTTCCATGTCCTGGCTATTATAAACAGTGCTGCAATGAGCTCTGGGGTACACGTGTCTTTCAAATCTGGTTTCCTCGGTGTGTATGCCCAGCAGTGGGATTGCTGGGTCATATGGCAGTCTATTTCCAGTTTTTAAGGAATCTCCACACTGTTCTCCATAGTGGCTGTACTAGTTTGCATTCCCACCAACAATGTAAGAGGGTTCCCTTTTCTCCATACCCTCTCCAGCATTTATTGCTTATAGACTTTTGGATAGCAGCCATTCTGACTGACGTGAAATGGTAAACATTGTGGTCTTGATTTGCATTTCTCTGATAATGAGTGATGCTGAGCATCTTTTCATGTGTTTGTTAGCCATCTTTATATCTTCTTTGGAGAAATGTCTGTTAGTTCTTTGGCCCATTTTTTGACTGGGGCGTTTATTTTTCTGGAATTGAGCTGCAGGAGTTTCTTGTATATTTTTGAGATTAATTCTTTCTCAGTTGCTTCATTTGCTATTATTTTCTCCCATTCTGAAGGCTGTCTTTTCACCTTGCTTATAATTTCCTTTGTTGTTTAGAAGCTTTTAATTTGAATTAGGTCCCATTCGTTTATTTTTGCTTTTATTTCTGGGAGGTGGGTCATAGAGGATCCTGCTGTGATTTATGTCGGAGTGTGTTTTTGCCTATGTCTTCTTCTAGCATGTTTATAGTTTCTGGTCTTACATTTAGATTTTTAATCCATTTTAAGTTTATTTTTGTGTATGGTGTTAGAAAGTATTCTAGTTTCATTTTTTTACGAGTGGTTGACCAGTTTTCCCAGCACCATTTGTTAAAGAGATTGTCTTTTCTCCATTGTATATTCTTGCCTCCTTTGTCAAAGGTGTCCATAGGTGCGTGGATTTATCTCTGGGCTTTCTATTTTGTTCCATTGATCTATATTTCTTCCTTTGTGCCAGTACCATACTCTCTTGACGACTGTGGCTTTGTAGTAGAGCTTGAAGTCAGGCAGGTTGATTCCTCCAGTTCCATTCTTCTTTCTCAAGATTGCTTTCGCTATTTGAGGTTTTTTGTATTTACATACAAATTGTGAAGTTATTTGATCTAGTTTTGTGAAAAATACCGTTGGTAGCTTGATAGGGATTGCATTGAATCTATAGATTGCTTTGGGTGGTATACTCATTTTCACTATATTGATTCTTCCGATCCATGAACATGGTATATTTCTCCATCTATTTCTGTCCTCTTTGATTTCTTTCACCAGTGTTTTATAGNACACACACACACACACACACACACACACACACACACACGATCTTTGCCAATCGCTTTGATAGCCAAGCAAGAAGCAGAAGGAGTCAAACTCTGTGAGATCTATTCCCAAGGGAGGTCAGGGATGCTCCTCCTCCCTCGTGACCAGGTCCGAGTGCCATCTATGAGGACCATGCTACCCATCACGAGAGCAAAAAATGAAGGTGTATGTGCAACATACACAGGACATGGTTAGGACACGGTTAGAGTGTGGGACTGGCAGAAAGTACAGCAGGGGATCATCAACTTGGCCAGTGCCAGGAGAGGTGCTGCTCTGAAGCAGGCCCTGTATCTGGGCTTACTCTGTCCCTGCCCTTTTCTGCACCCCTGGTGTTACTTCGGATTCCCTGCTTCCATCAGGCAGAATAAGCAGAGGGCCTGGCACTTAGGAGAAAGGTCCAGAAGAAAGATGTGTGTTTGGGAAGAAAGAGCCACAGGCTGATGTAGACTGACCGCAGGTGTCCCCAAAAGTTATATGCTGAAGCTCTACCCCCCTGGGGTGATGGTATTTGGAAGTGGGGCCTTTGGGAGATCATTAGGTTTAGATAAGGTCATGAAGTCAGGACCCCCATGATAGGATCAGTGGTGGCAGATTTTATTTTCTTGAGCTCCAAAATCACTGCAGACCGTGACTGCATCCACAAAATTAAGACACTTGCTGCTTGGAAGTAAAGCTATGACAAACCTAGACAGTGTATTAAAAAGCAGAGACATCACTTTGCTGACAAATGTCCATATAGTCAAAGCTATGGTTTTCCAGTAGTCATGTGTGGATGTGAGAGTTGGACCATGGGGTCCAACAATTCCATGGCTGAGTGCCGAAGGATTGATACTTTTGAACTGTGGTGCTAGAAAAGACTCTTGAGAGTCCCTTGAACAGCAAGGAGATCAAACCACTCAATCAGAAAGGAAATCAACCTTGAATATTGGAAAAATTGATGCTGTAGCTAAAGCTCCAATACTTTGACTACCTGATGCGAAGAGCTGACTCACCGGAAAAGTCCCTGATGTTGGGAAAGATTGAGGGCAGGAAGAGAAGGCAGTGGCAAAGAATGAGATGGTTGGATGGCATCACCAACTCAATGGACATGAGTTTGAGCAAACTCCAGGAGGCAGTGAAGGCTAGCGAAGCCTGTGGCACTGCAGTCCGTGGGGTCGCAAAGAGTTGGATATGACTGAGATACTGAAAAACAACAACAAGGCAAGGTAGAGACTGGAGCTGCCTCTCTCTCTACCATGTGAGGACACAGTGAGAAGGTCATCTGCCATCGAGGAAGAGGCTCCTTACCAGAATCTGACTGTGCTGACATCCAGCCTCTGAAACTGGGAGGAATAAAGTGTCTGTTGTCTTAGCCATGCAGTCTATGGTTATTTTGTTTTGGCAGAGTGAAGGCCTGGACTTACAATCTGAGTTTTGGGGGAAGCAGACTGCTGTGGGCACAAGCTCCCTGCTGTGGGGAGACGAGGGCATGTGGGTGAGGGGCGCTGAGAGCAGACGGGCTGGTGGCGGGACTGGGAACGCACCCAGACTCCTGTCTGGCCGTGTCAGCTTGCCGCCCTCATTCCGCCTCGGGCTGCCTGAGACAGATAACTTCCTCAGACAACCTGCTTTGGATGAAGCTGTGATTCCTGGGCCAGACGTGCACTTTAGCTCCCACTGTGTAATTAGAGGAGGAACGGCAGTGGGCCGCTCGTCCTGGCACGCAGCTCTCCGTCTGTGGAAAGGCCTGGCCGCGTCGGGCCACGTAGCGTCTCAGCTGACCTCGGGCTCCTCCCTTTCCCTCCTGAGGGAATTCTCCCTCTCAGAGCTTTACTCCTAGTGGGGCTGAGTTGTTGCGGAGGAGTAATGGAGTTTCCTGGGTGGATAGAGCCTTCAGACCTGCCCGCAGGGCTTTCCTCTGACAGTCTCCTGATCAGCCCAGCCTGCATTTCTTACACAGCTGAATTTCTGGCCGATGAGACCTTTTAAGTGAAGGTCCTGGGGCCAGGGACTCCTGTGGATTTTGGCTTCATACAGTATTGGACAGAGTACTGACTTGGTGTCCAGTGTGGGGTCATGGAAGGACGCTCTTCAGGACGGGGCCATCTGTAAGGAGCCTGGTGGGTGGTGGGCGTGGGGGTGTCTCGTAGTGGTCAGGAGACCACCCCACCATATGTCTGACCTAAGTCAGCAAGCAGATTTCTTCCAGCTGGAAAACTCTGTGTCCAGTGAGCTTCCTCTTTTAAATAGAACTCAGTGTAACTGATTTCCGACTCCTCTTATATCTGCACGCTGAAGGCAGTTCCTGGGGCCCTAGAGATCTGAGCAGTCTGTNGTCTGACCTAAGTCAGCAAGCAGATTTCTTCCAGCTGGAAAACTCTGTGTCCAGTGAGCTTCCTCTTTTAAATAGAACTCAGTGTAACTGATTTCCGACTCCTCTTATATCTGCACGCTGAAGGCAGTTCCTGGGGCCCTAGAGATCTGAGCAGTCTGTTTAAAGCTGCCTTGGACAGCTGATCAGGTGGTGGGGGAGCGGCTGGGGGGGGGGGTTGAGAAGAAGGACAGGGAGGGAGGAGAGGAGGTGAGTAAAGGGGAGACTATTTGAGACATTTGAGAAGCGCTACCCAAGCCTGGAGCTGAGGACACTTGGGACCCTCAGTTCTGTGCTTTGGAGGTGGTGGTTTGAATAGCCCATTTCCTTGCACATTTTGGGAAATGAAAGACACTTAAGAATTTAGGCACAGGGCCTGGGGCTGCAGCCACAGAAGGCAGTCTCGCTCTGTCCCTCTGCTCCACCCTGCAGCTGGCCAGCCTTCCCTACAAACACACACTTCCTTTCCTTTGCTTGGCTCCTGCCGGAGCGTAGCCAGAGGGAAATGTCCACCTCTGGTAAGGGAGGATGAGCTTAATCAGATCTGAGGGCCTGTTCCTCTGAGATGCCCAGGAAGCGATGACAGATTTGGCTGCATTGTAAAATGCTTGATGCAGCTCTTTTACCAGCCAGGTGAGGAGTCCCAGCAGGTCTAGCCACTAACCATCACCCTGTCTTTTGTGCAGCTTAGCAGGACTGAGGCCAGGGGAGGCCAGGGCTTCTGCCTGGGTCCTGAGCTTCCTGGGTGGGAGGCAGGGCTTGTTGTTGCTGAGGCCAGGTTGTCGTGCCCTGATGGGCCCTCCTCCGTGGCCATGGGCCCTCCTGGGTGTCTGCCTGGTCCAGGCTCCGGAACTGCAGGATGTGGGATCTGGGGACTGCTGGCTCAGCATTCACAGCAGCCTCTCAGAGCCTCAGCCTGATGCCTGGGTCCAAGGATGCAGATGCTGGTCCCCATGTCCCTCCTCTCGAGTGTGGGTTGTGGCTCTCCTATGACGTGGAGGCTCAGGCAGCCTGCAAAACACTGAAACGTGAAAGGGGCAGCAGGGTTGAGGGATGGAGTCCTGGGCAACCTTAGAAAATGGACTCATCCCCTGCTCTGTCACAGACAACCGTTTTGCACCTGAAGGGGCATCTTCCCCACCACTGTACCCATTTGCTGGGTGAAGGGCTTGAGTGGATGCCTGAAGACCTGGTGCAGGGCTGCAGGCTACTGCTTACTGTATCACTTTCTCTCCTTCTCTTTCCCACCCCTTCTATCTTCTCTCTCCACCCTGCTCCCTAGGGATGCCCCTAAGCCACATCCTGAACAAACCAAGGAGGGCCCTAGCCCCTGATGTTGAGAAAAACTGAGGGCAGGAGGAGAAGGTGGTGACAGAGAATGAGATGGTTGGATGGCACCACCAACTTAACGGACATGAATTTGAGCAAACTCCAGGAGACAGTGAAGGACAGGGAAGCCTGGTGTACTGCTGTCCATGGGGTCACAAAGAGTTGAACGTGACTAAGTTCAATTGAGGATGAAACTTCTAAGCCAAGTGAAAGCTGCTCAGTCATGTCTGACTCTTTGCAACCCCACAGATTGCAGCCCACCAGGCTCCTCTGTCCATGGAATTCTTCAGGCAAGAATACTGGAGTGGGTTGCCATTCAAGGGGAAACTCAATTACTATGCCCTTTTGTCTTTTTTAAAAAAATTATTCTCTAATCTATCTATTAAAAAACAACCTCGAGGAAGATTCTAAATCAATGAGTTTTAAGCAAGGGAATTATTGACGTGATTCATTCTCCCTCGGGGCAGATATGCAATTTATCTTTCAGCAAAGTGCCCAATGACTTAACCTCAGAACAATGGCCATCAATCCCATCTGTCCCCACAAGAAAGAAGCAGCATTCCATGCCAGCACTCTGACCCCATTAGGGACTTCTCCGGGGTGCTCCCCTAATGGTGATATCTCAGCTAAAATGGGCTCGGAGAGCAGAGAGCAGAGGTCAGGGAAGGAGGCACACCTGGGAGCCTCCAGGGTTGAGAGCTGGGCAGAGGGTGACCCTCTTTTTCACAAGGAGAGGGCAGCGGGGGCTGCCCACCTCAGGAGCCTGTGCTGATTGGCTCAACCTCTATCTTTCTTGTTCCCTGGAGTCTCCTTCTAGGTTGCTGCTGCAAGGAGGAGGGTACCCCCTGGCATGGGGTGTTCACTCCTCTGGTGTCCTGTACCCTCGCTGCAGTTATGAGGGTGCCCTGAAGGAGCAGGGAGACCCGGTGCAGGTTGGGGGGAATATGCCTTAATTGGCATCAGATTGGCATCTAGACACTTGGCGCCGTAGCAGCTGTTACCCTGCTCTACAATCACTGAATCATTGGCTGGAACGGGTCCGGGATATGGAATTGAATCCGTTCTCCTTTTTCTGTCTGGAGGCGGTAACTGCCCTTGCTCTGCCTCGCTCTGACCTGAGAAGAAGGCTGTTTTTTGCCCTGGACTTGTCTAAATGCTCGCAGCCCCAGCCCCTCCCCTGGTTTGAGCTCAGGGTCTTCCTGCCAGCATCACCCAAGGCACCCTGCTTTATCTGGAAGTCCAGCATCCAGAGACCTGTGGGGGGCTGCCATGGTGGCATTACAGCCTTAATTATGAGTATACCTGCCAGGAGCTATGGAACCTCATGGAAACAGAAGCACTTAGCAATTGAAAGCATTCTCAGAACACTTAAAGCATCATAGAAAAATAGAACTTCACATTTGGAAAAGGTTTTTCAAGTGATCTATCTTCTTCCAGCACAGCAGCCTCCTCCACCTTCTTCCTTTCTTCCACATCTNGCCTGGCATGCTGCAATTCATGGGGTCGCAGAGTCGGACACGACTGAGCGACTGAACTGAACTGAACTGAACTAGGTACTTAAAGAGTGTGTGACTTACAGACTTTTAAATCTACCTCAGCAACAAGCTCATCAATGGATGCAGGTTATAATATGACATTAACTTTTTCTTTTGCATTTACATGGACTATAGCATGGCGTTTGTTTTTTCCACTATACCCAATACCCACTAGAAAAGTCATGTCAATATAGGCGCAGGGGATTAAGGCATGCAAACAATTATGCATAAAATTAGATACAAGTTAACACACACACAACATACACATTAATTGTGTAGCACAGGAAATCTAGACAATATTTTATAATAACTGCAAATGAAGTATACCCTTTAAAAACTGTGTATCACTATATTGTACAACTTTAACATATAATACTGTACATCAACTACACTTCAATAAAGATTTTTTTTAAATGGCAGAAAAAAGACTAAAAAGAAACTAAATGAAAACTCATACCTGTATTTTAAGTCATCTGTATTTATACTGATTTATTTGTACCCATAGTTATATTTGATTTTAAAGCGTTCGTATTTAGGAATAGATTAGCATTGAAATTATCTTATATGTTTATTTTTTTTGTTGTGTGAATGTGTCTATGTAGGAATGTTTTCAGTCTCAACTTCTTGAAAAATAATATTTCTGAATTCTATGGATTTGATACAGATATACGAAATTGAAAATTGGAGCCACTCAGATTGTCAAATTATCCTACACTCTTACAGTTGAAGCAATAGGTTTATTAATTACAACTGGAATAACAGGTTATAGATTGTAGAATGCCCTCTCAGTGGATTCCTCAGTGTTACCAAGGCCAAGTCAAGGCCTTCACGATGTAGCCATTCCACATTCTTTACGCTTCGATGGAAATTAAACCCTGGTTTGAATGTTTTCCTACGTACATGCTTATGGAGGTTTGTCTATCCCTGGAACAGAATCTGGCTGTCTGTCCATAGCTAAGATCATTTTTCCAAATCATGCAGAAATTTTAATTCAATTCTAATAATATTAAAAAGCTACTTTAAGTCACTTGGTATTTTACATCTTTAAATGTTTAATGTAAATAATTTGGTATTTTTTTCCTCCCCCAACAAAATAAGGCCTGTGTAGACACATATGCACAAATCAGAGCAAATCAGACCAGACTCACCAGATGACTGACAGGTCATCAATCTCGCCTTAGCCACCTGGAGCTAAATACAGGAGGAAGCTGCCAATCCAACTATTTCTACTCCCTTCTTTCTAGAGAGCCAACCTTCCATAGAGAAGGGACAGACTCTTAAGCCCAGAAGTTTGTTTCTGAGTCTTATCTCAGCAGTCTGTGCTTAATCTCTCTGTGTCTCAGTGTATTTATCCAGGATGTGGTACCTATCTCAGAGGGTTCTTGCAAGGATAAAGTGAGTGAATATGTTTAAAACAATTTGAACAGCGCCTGGTATGCATTTGTATTTGTATTGGCTGTACATCTCCCTAACAATAATAATAATAGTGATAATAAGAAAATTCACTGTGTCAAAAATTATCCAGGATGGCTTAAAATTTAAATCTAATCATATCACTTAAAAAACAAATCTTATGTAACGTATCTGCTCTGTTTTTAATGGTGAAAGATTTTGTGGCTGATGGTATCTTTCTAACATGTGTGAGTGGCTTCAAGCACCCTTATTTGTTCAGTGGCAGTTTCTTGACNAGTGATAATAAGAAAATTCACTGTGTCAAAAATTATCCAGGATGGCTTAAAATTTAAATCTAATCATATCACTTAAAAAACAAATCTTATGTAACGTATCTGCTCTGTTTTTAATGGTGAAAGATTTTGTGGCTGATGGTATCTTTCTAACATGTGTGAGTGGCTTCAAGCACCCTTATTTGTTCAGTGGCAGTTTCTTGACATTTCTTCCACCTCTGCAGCTCGGCAGGAATTTTCTGTGGGCATCTAATGCACAGGTCATTTCAGGAGTCCCAAGTCACCCACCTTCTTTGCTCAAGCTGGGCAAATGGATCTCAGGGCTCAACTCTGGGATGATTTCTCTTCTAGAATGATCCTTCTGTCCTTAAGCAGAGCCAGTCTTGCCTCTTACCCTGTATTGAAAATCATTCCTTCTGAATATGACATATCACAAATGCCCATGGTGACTGTGAAGTCACTCAGAGGAGTGAGAGGCCAGCTGATATCCATTAGATGGAAAGTAATGGTGACATTAGTGTAATAAGAGGACAGTGGGCTTCTAGTAACTCAGGGTGCTTAAACTGCATTATTGCAATTTTGGCAGTATTTACCCTAATGGACTGAAAATTAAAATGCTGCAGATCTGGATATTGTACTGCATTTCTTTCTTCAGTGTGGATGTGTGTGCTTAAAATGGCCTGCCTATTTGAGATAAAAACAGAGTAAGATTCATCCCTGGGAGCTGAAATGGAAACTAAGTGTTAACACTACCTGGTGACGAGGCAAGAAAAGGGACACTTAGCGGACCTGGGGGTGGACAGGGCTGAGAGTCACATCTTCCTCTGGGGTGAGGATGCCCTGGATGGAGCCTCCAGGGGAGACCTGGGAGCTGTCCGGGCGGTCAGGGCGGTGGGGCAGCATCCACATGGTTGGATCTGTGCTTTATTGGCAGTCCTCAACCCCGAGGCCAGAAGGAAGAAAGGTGGCCAGGTCAGGCTGAGTCTTGGAGGAGATGGGATGGGGGTAGGGGTGGGAGTGGGGACTCTGGAAGATTATAAACAGAGAAATGGCATAACTAGACTTGTACTTTAGAGAAATGTAGCAAAAATGGACATGCCAGCAACAAAGCAGCTGAGTGGGAGTCAGAGACTCTGAAAGCTTATTGCTAATCTCATTTGCTGAACTGAACTGAATCTCATCTGCGTTATGCTCAGCCAAAGCCACACCTACCTTGAACAGCAGAATCTGCTGGTACCCCTCCCCCAACCTATCTGACAACTATCCCAGAGCTTCTAAAGAGCCTGAGACAATTTGACCTTGAAGAGGGATATGAGGAGAGGGAGGGGAAGAACAGTGGAGAAGAGGAGACCACTGAGGTTGTTTTCCAGAAGACAGGATATCCCAGGGTGTCAGATTCATGGGGGTTGCTGAGACAGTGAAGGAGAAGGCAGACGGCCCAGGGGAGTTAGGTCAGCATCACACACTCGGAGCCTGACCCTGCTCATCTCATCATGATGGATTGTAAATTGGATTCTGAACTTCCCTTTGATTAGAACAAAGAAGCAATTAGCGTCATTACAAGAGTTCAAAAGTTTAAAACAAACCAGTTGCTCAGTCAAATCACTAACTTCTTCTGGTTCTAAGAGCTGTGAGGAGAATTTCTAACAGGCCTCCCACCACACCCCTATAGCTTCCCAGGTGGCTCAGTGGTAAAGAACCTGCCTGCCAATGCAGGAGATGCAAGAGATGAAGATTTGATCCCAGGGTTAGGAAGATCTCCTGGAGTAGGAAATGTCAATCTACTCCAGTATTCATGCCTGGAAAATCCTAGGGACAGAGGAGCTGGTGTCCATGAAGTCACAAGAGTCAGACACGACTGAATACACAGCACATCCCCATATGTGTTCATACAGGAGCAGATTTTGGGGGCCACCTTGGTACTCTTGTTTGTTGTAAAACATTACATATACACAAGTTTTATACATGTTCCTACAGACATCATGGCGATAGTGATTGCAGGCATGAAATTAAAAGACGCTTACTCCTTGGAAGAAAAGTTATGACCAATTTGGATAGCATATTCAAAAGTAGAGACATTACTTTGCCAACAAAGGTCCGTCCAGTCAAGGCTATGGTTTTTCCAGTAGTCATGTATGGATGTGAGAGTTGGACTGTGAAGAAACCTGAGCACCGAAGAATTGATGCTTTTGAACTGTGGTGCTGGAGAAGACTCATGAGAGTCCCTTGGACTGCAAGGAGATCCAACCAGTCCATTCTAAAGGAGATCAGGCCTGGATGTTCTTTGGAAGGAATGATGCTAAGGCTGAAACTCCAGTACTTTGGCCATCTCATGTGAAGAGTTGACTCAGTGGAAAAGACTCTGATGTTGGGAGGGTTTGGGGGCAGGAAGAGAAGGAGCCAACAGAGGATGAGATGGCTGGATGGCATCACCAATTCAATGGACGTGAATCTGAGTGAACTCTGGGAGTTGGTGATTGACAGGGAGGCCTGGTGTGCTGCAATTCATGGGGTCGCAAAGAGTCGGACACAAATGAGCGACTGAACTGACTGACTAACTGACAGACATGAAATATGAAAGGCAAGAAGATACTAATAAAGAATCTCTCTATACATTAAATGGCATTACCAATAATTCTGAGACCTTACCCTTCTCTGACAGCATACTATTAAACTTGCTAAAATTTTGTACTTTTTGCTTGCCTGATTTAATTTATACTTTTCTTTCACACTCATCCATAAACAACATATTATTTACTTTTGAGAGTTTCTGAATCTAAGTGGAATTGGTGTATTTGTGTTCTTCTGCTCCTTGCTTTATCTGTTCAACATCATGTTTTTGATAATTACCCATGCTGCTGAATGTTTTGTAGTGTACTTATTTGCACTGCTGTGCAAATGGTATTTTGGTGTATTAATATACCACATTTTATTTTCCATTCACCTGTCAGTGAACTGCATGCTTTTCATGCATCAATATAGGCAACAAATAATATCAAGGGTAATTTAGTAAGGAAAGGGTGGGTTTAAATGATATTGCTCTAGTGTATAGCTTTCTGATAGGCTCCAACCAGAGTATGATTTATAATCTCTAGAGGATTAAAATGACTCCATATCCTTCTGGAATTCCCAGTGTCTTTTAATATCAACCAACAGAATTACAATGATTTGATCTGGCAGTAATCAGTAAGCCCAAATTCTCTTTTGCAAATAAGTACTCTTTACTTTCATGTGAATCAAATGTCAGACAAAATTGATGTTTTCTTATGAAAATTAAGGGACCAACTAGACCATATGCTTAAAAAGGTGTATTTGAGTATTTTAATGGAGAAAGAAGGAAAAATAATTATAGATTAGGTCACTTCTGGGTCTGCTTCTGACAAAAAAAAAAATGAGTGGCTGAGAATCAAAACCTAGAGGTTATCAACTCACACCTGTCAGAATAGTTATCAGCAAAAAGACAAGAAATAAGACATGTTGGCAAGGATGTGGAGAAAAGGGAACCCTCATAAACAGTTAGTGGAGATGGAAATTGATGCAGCCACCGTAGAAATAGCATGGAGGTTTCTCAAAAAATTAAAAACAGAACTACCATATAACCCATCAATTTTACTGCTTGGCATTTACACAAAGAAAATGAAAACATTACTTGAAAAGATATCTGCATCCTCATGTTTATTGTATCATTATTTACAATAGCCAAGGCATGGAAACTTAACTTTAGTGTCCATCAACAGATGACTGATGAAGAAAACTTTATATATATATATTCCCTGTTGTTTCAGATAGTAAAGAATCTCTCTGCAGTGCAGGAGACCTGGGCTCAATCCCTGGGTTGGAAAGATCCACTGGAGGAGGGAATGGCGACCCACTCCAGTATTCTTGCCTGGAGAATCCCGGAACCCTTCAAGCTACAGTCCATGGGGTTGCAAAAAGTTGGACATGGATGAGTGCTTTCACACACATTATGTGTGTGTGTGTGTGTGTGTGTGTGTGTGTATCAGTTCAGCCGCTCAGTCATGTCTGACTGTTTGACTCATTATATATATATATATATATATATATATATATGTATATATATATACACATATACACACATACAATGGAACATTATTCGGCCATAAAAAAAGAATGAAATTTTGCCATTTGCAGCTACATGACTGGACCTTGAGGGCATTATATTAAGTGAAATAAGCCAGAGAAAGACAAATATCTTATGATATCACTTTTATGTAGAATCTAAAAAAAGAAAAGCAAACTCATAGATACAGAGAACAGACTGATGGTTGTCAGAGGTGGGAGTGTTGCTTGTTGTTCAGTCCCTCAGCTGGGTCTGACTCTTTGTGACCCCATGAACTGTACTGCATTAGGCCCTTCTGTCCTCTATTATCTCCTGGAGTTTGCTCAAATTCACGTCCATTGAGTTGGTGATGGTATGGTGACCCACTCCAGTATTCTTGCCTGGAAAACCCCATGGACAGTATGAAAAGGTGGGGAGAAGGGGTAGGCAAAATGAGGGGGTAATCAAAGGCACAAACATCAAACTTCCATCTATATTTCCTGGGCATGGAATGCGCTGTATGACGATTGTATAAATATGTATTGTATATTTGAAAGCTGCTAAGAGAGTACATCTTAAAGTTCTCATCACAAGAAAAATAATTTTTGTCACCCTGTTTGGTGATGGATGTTAGCTGGACTTATTGTGGTCATCATTTCACAATATACACAATCATGGAATCATTACATTGTGCACCACTAACTAATACAATGCTATATGTCAGCCATACCTCAATAAATTAAAAAAAAAAAGAAACACTATTCTTCTTTTGATTTTCAGCCATTAAAAAATGTACAAATCCTTCTTAGCTCATAGTCCTGCAGAACCATACAGTTAGGCTAAGGTTACCCAAGGGCCATGGTTTTTGGGCCATGAATTCCACCAGGGAGACACTGGTTCTGTCTGTGATGCTCAGGGGGTTTTGGGCCGTGAATTCCACCAGGGAAGGCACTGGTTCTGTCTGTGATGCTCAGGGGACCTGGAGTGGAGGGGTGATACCACACAGTCGTTCACTGAGAGGGCCCACTAGCTGCTGGTTATGGTGAGATGTACTGCTGATTTTTGAAAAATAAACTTAAGTGTACTGTTGCACTGGAAACATGTTCTAGCCAGGATCACAGTGCAGGTTCTGTGTCTTTAATTGTAGATCTTGGGGAGGATGCTTAGTTGTCCATGGCTTTAGAAAGCATCATGACGAACAAAGCTAAAGGTTGAGCTGTTTCAAATCCTGAAAGATGATGCTGTGAAAGTGCTGCACTCAATATGCCAGCAAATGTGGAAAACTCAGCAGTGTCCACAGGACTGGAAAATATCCGTTTTCATTCCAATCCCAAAGAAAGGCAATGCCAAAGAATGCTCAAACTACCACACAATTGCACTCATCTTACATGCTAGTAAAGTAATGCTCAAAATTCTCCAAGCCAGGCTTCAGCAGTGTGTGAACCGTGAACTCCCTGATGTTCAAGCTGGTTTTAGAAAAGGCAGAGGAACCAGAGATCAACTTGCCAACATCCGCTGGATCATGGAAAAAGCAAGAGAGTTCCAGAAAAACATCTATTTCTGCTTTATGGACTATGCCAAAGCCTTTGACAGTGTGGATCACAATAAACTGTGGAAAATTCTGAAAGAGATGGAAATACCAGACCACCTGACCTGCCTCTTGAGAAATCTGTATGCAGGTCAGGAAACAACAGTTAGAACTGGACATAGAACAACAGACTGGTTCCAAATAGGAAAATGGAGTACGTGAAGGCTGTATACTGTCACCCTGCTTATTTAACTTCTATGCAGAGTACATCATGAGAAAGCCTGGGCTGGAAGAAGCACAAGCTGAAATCAAGATTGTCGAGAGAAATATCAATCNTGGAGTAGGTTGCCATTTCTTTCTCCAATGCATGAAAGTGAAAAGTGAAAATGAAGTGGCCCAGTCGTGTCTGACTCTTAGCGATCGCATGGACTGGAGCCTACCAGGCTCCTCCGTCCATGGGATTTTCCAGGCAAGAGTACGGGAGTGGGTTGCCATTGCCTTCTCCCGCCTGGTCTAGCATATGCAAAGTTAATGATTAACACAGTTCATCCATTATAGCAGTGTGATTACACATAGCGTAAGGCTGGGATTGTGTAACTCCATGCCTCTTAAGAGGTGCAAGGATCAGGTGAGGTACAGGTAGTAGCTATATTAGAAAGAATTACAAAGGACAGATTTTGTGCTGGAGACAGGATAAAATATTGACAAGGAAAGTAGAAACGCTATAAATGCTTCTACTCACAAAAAATAGGACTCTTCCTGATATTTTCCTTATTTTGCTTCATAAGGAAAAGGGACAGTAGTACCCAGACGAACTTCTCTCATCAGTCCTAAAGCTGAAGTTCAACATCACTTTCTTAAATATAGTAGTACAGAGAATTAATGGCAGAGTACAAAACATTCCCTGAAGAAGGAGTATGTATTTACTGTCTGTAACCCTAAAAAAGTTTATTAGAAAATGTCCAAAAGGATTCAGAGGAAACTACATAGTACTTTATCTCAATATGGTTGTCTCAAATATTTATTATCAAATTTGTGATTTCTTGTATTTAACTTTTTATCCTGCAGGTGGTGCTGTAATCACTCCTCTTCATTTAATAGAAGCTAGAAGAAACAACTGAGATTCTTTTCCGTGTGAAAATAACACAATCACATAATATTTGTTATTACAAATTTCAAAAATATTATTTCTCTATTAAGTCTACATAAAAGAGGCTTATCTGAATATAAGATGATCAGTAGATCTCACAGTTTTGTACTTACTAAAAAGAAGAATATTGCAGAATAGGAAATTCTGTATTTTCATATAAAAACTTACTATTTGAGATCCTTTTTGGAGACATATTAATATGTTTAAGGATTGTGCGCTTGCACTGTTTTTTAAAAACAATCCCAAGATAGTAGGTATCTTTGCTATCCTTGTTTTCTTATAGGAATCAAGAAGTTTAGCAAGATTAAATAACTTCGCTGAAGTGGATGCTTGGGTGTCAATGAAAAATAGGTAGTTAATGAAACCCAGAAATGAAACCTAAAAATAGGTGAGAATGAAACCCAGAGGTACTAGAGTCCAGATCTGGTAAATGATTTTACATTGCCTTAGACTAGTAAAGCATAATTCGAAAGCAAGGCAGTCAAGATCCATCTGTAGTCTTAAGTATGAATGCAGCACCCACGTGATGAATAGCATCTTAAGGCGTATCTCAGTGTCTGCTGCTTTTAATTTCAGTCTGTGGCTGTGCCAACCAACGTGGTCACAGTTACTCCTGTAAAGCCCGTGAATACTGTAACAACCCTGAAGCCTTCAAGTGTGGGAACAGCATCTGCCCCCTCAAATGAGCTCATTCTCAAAACAGAGAACTCGGCCTCTGCTCAGGCTAACCTTTCTCCGGTAAGCTCTCACTTGCTCCTTACATAAGTCAAGCGCTCTACACGTTTTCTTGAANTCAAGTGTGGGAACAGCATCTGCCCCCTCAAATGAGCTCATTCTCAAAACAGAGAACTCGGCCTCTGCTCAGGCTAACCTTTCTCCGGTAAGCTCTCACTTGCTCCTTACATAAGTCAAGCGCTCTACACGTTTTCTTGAATCCTGTTTTCTAGCCAACATTTGTGAGTGTTTGTATTTCTGTATTTAGACGATGCTAGAAAATGTGAAGAAATGTAAGAACTTCCTCGCGATGTTAATAAAACTAGCGTGTAGTGGATCCCAGTCCCCGGAGATGGGGCAGAATGTGAAGAAGTTGGTAGAGCAACTTTTGGTAAGTTTGGAATATAAAAGCTCTGTAAGAATGCATACAACTGGTTTTAAGTGGGGAATAAATATATATTTTTAAATGAAGTTTATCTTAAATGGATTTTTGGATAAACTTTACTTTTGCTTGAAAGCTCTGTAATGATGTAAACCTTAGAGTCGTAAATCCTATCTTATCTATTGCCCTGTATCAGTGGGGATTGGTTTTAGGAGCCACTGTAGATACCAAAATCCCCGGATGCTCAAGTCCCATAGTTGACCCTCCCTGTTTGCGGGCTCCGCATCTGCGGATTCGACCAGTCACGGGTTGTAAATTTTGTAGTACCCCATCCTTAACTGGTTGAATCTGGATGCGATTCTGCGCACACGGAACGCGGGGATCTAGAGGGCAGAGTGTGTATTACTTTTGGTTTGCTAGTCTTGCTTCTCTTAGCCTAAAGACAGCTTTGGAGAGGTTGACTCTTTGTTTTTTGGTCAGATAAACTTATTTGGGGAATATTTGGCCTCATGGAAAGAGGTGGTTGAGAAAGTACTTTAAGAGCTTTTCTCCAGATCATTATAGGTATTCTTTATAGTCCACTGGTTTATCTTGTACCTTGAATGGAAAGAGCTGGTTGAGAAAGTACTTTGAGAGCTTTTCTCCGGATCATTATAGGTATTCTTTATAGTCCACTGGTTTATCTTGTACCTTGAATGGATCTTTCACCCATGTATGATTTTTGTAACAGCTCACATTTGGTCATCTGGAAAATAACTGGTTCGGTGGGTTGAATAGATCTTCCAAATGTTGACAGATCTGTTTTTTAAAGTATCAAAAAATCATGCTTGTAATCTAACAATCACATCAGAAAATTTTTTCAGTACAGAGAATCTGTCAAACTCAGGATTATGGTTACACATTTTCCAAAATTTTAATTTTGGCTTGAGAGCTCTGATTTTTATCATTAGCAGCAAAAACTGACAGTTGTTTCCTTACAGTGACAGGTTTGGTTCATTTGTTTTTTTTTCCTTTTGAGACAATGTCTCTCAAAATACCCCAGTGTGAATAACCACAGCTGGTTTGATATTCTTTCCGGTAAACAAAAAGAAAAAAAACCGACAACACAGCTAATTCAGCTAGCAGCTCACTGGAAAAGTGCTTTTCCTTGAGTATCTTACTTTGGCCTGCTCTCTGTGTGTTCCCAGTAGGTTACACGCAGTATTTTAAAAAGATGGTTACTAAAGTGTTGAGATTTGGTAAAATTAAATTTTACTGTTTGGTCAAAGACATTTTTGAGTGGCACTGGTTCTGCTTTTTGTTTTTTTTTACTATACTTGCTTTGCAATGTAGAATATGACAGCTATTTAAAACTGCCAGCAGTTTTATTCAGTGTTGCTTTTGTACCATTGGTGCAAATCTCAGCACAGTGAAAAAGGCCCCAAAATGATTAGTTATTAATGTGAGAATAATTTAGACCTCATAGACCTCTGCAATGTTTAGAGTCCAAAGTGGCATGGAAGGGTTCCTAAGCCCTTGGAAACAATAGCATGTATATTATTGTGGCCTTGGAATAGCATTCTAAAAATACAGTCTAGTCACAGTTAAAGTGATTTAAAAATTGAAAAGGCAAAAAAAAATCCCAAGCCCCCACACCAGGTAACTTTTCAGTTTTCTGCCCTAAGTAATGTAGGACTCCTGTGTTTTTATTTCTTAGTTTGTTCTTAGCAGACTGGTCTTAATACTGTCACCTTGCCATTTAGCCAGCTCTCATCTCACTTTCACTTTGCTTACTAAGATCTTAAAAAATAATAATTGCTTCATTGTATTCTATATTAAAAAAGCATCTTTTATTCACTTTGTAGGGGACATAAAAAAACTCATTTAATGATAGACTGTATTTAATGATAGACTTTGACTTTATCACTGTTGGAAGCTTGTCATATCTCCAGTCATGAATTACACACTTTTCCTCTTGTAAAATATTTGTAAACCTAAAAGTGTTTTTCCTATTCTTCAGGATGCAAAAATTGAAGCAGAAGAGTTTACTAGACAACTGTATGTTGAGCTCAAGTCTTCACCTCAGCCTCACCTAGTTCCTTTCCTTAAGGTAAAATTATGTGTTACTTTGAAGAAATTGTTTGGATTGGATTACTTTAAAGTAATTTAAAATCTGAATATTTCAATATAACAGCAACTTAATATGAAGATGATAACAGTAGGAGAAACCTCTTAGGGCTGTTGTAATCTGTAAAGCACATTTATAATCCATATTCTTTGGATTGGAACATGCTGAGAAAACAAAAGTAACATCTTCATCAGTTTAACTTAATGATTATATTATTTAATGCTTGTATCCTGAAAGATTCTTAACTTAAAAAAAGTAGGGTCTCTTCTTTGTCCTGTTGTTTCTTAGTGTCAGAAATAGTCAACCTCGTGGTGCCAAATTTAGCAGAAAAACTGTTACATTTTGGGTTAGGGAAAGCTATTATCTTTAAAAATTAATTTATAATGTTAGACATTCTCTTCTCTAAGATTTATTGAATTAAATAGATTTTGATAGAGAACAATATCTTTGATAACAAGAGCTTTGTTTGGCAGACTGAAAAATTATGTTCCTTTTGTATATTTAGTAGCTGGAAAAGAGTTGACTTGAAAGTTATAAATTTATTAAAGACCTGGGATTACAGTAAACCAAGAGTCCTCCCATACATTTTGAAATAACAGAATGAAGAGTTGCCTTTAGAAAAATTTGGCATGGTTGTCTAGGGGAGAGGAGTGAGACTTCGTGGAGATGAAAGAAGAGTGGGAAAGGTGTTGGGGCACCAGGCTGTCCGAAGGCTATTAAGATAGTGGAAATTGTCATCAGGAGGCCGACCATGTTAATTAGGAGGGTGCCAGATATCTGATCTGAACTGAAAGTGTTTTAGCCAGAGCAGTCTTGGTCTGGGAAGGGAAGATTAAAGAGTCAGCACAGTGTTGAATATCAGATGATGCTGAACATCAGGTAACGTTTCCAGGTGGCCCCCATGATTGAGAAGTTGGCAGCAGTTCTTCCTTAGGTGCTTTCAGTGCAAAAGGTCTGTGACTCTGGGTGCTTTGTGTGACAGTGATAACTCTGTGTAATATGAATCTATGTTTCATACTCATTGGAGACACTGTAGGGGAGAAGGGCGGGGGGTAAGTAAGTACCTACCATGTGTTCTGTGCTTTGCTAGCTACTTCTGTTTTTCTTAATTTGCATTGTTTGGATTTAATTTTCCATTTTGGAGGTGAGAAAATTGTTCAAGTTAACTTTTGATTAAACACACAGACCTAGAATTTAGCCTGACTCTATGGCCTATGAAACACTACCTTGAAGTTATCAAATATTACCATTAAGTATTTGCACTTTGGATAGTTTTCTAAGGACTGTAACAAAGTCTTTTTTTTTTTTTTTTCATATCCTTCAGCACTCTGGCGGTTGGATGGTTCACTGGGATGAGGGATTTGGCATTTAAGCTTAACTCTGGCCAGATAATCAAGAGATAATTTAGCATACATATTGTGTTTATTTAACATACATATTTTTATTGCTATCTCTTTAAGTCGTATTACTTTAACATGTCTTTCCAGTTGTGTTTTCCCAGGTCTCCTCCATCTTTGATTTCTTACTTAAATTTAACTAATCACATCACTTCATATGTTCATGTATTTTCAAAGCAGCTTATTTTCTACCATTTTTAAAGTTTGGGAAAATAATGTTGAGAGACTTTCTTTCCTTTGATACTATTTATAGATATATAATTGAAAATATTCAGTTTAAAATTTTTTCAATCTTCTTAAATAAAATAAGTAAAAGAAGTAACTAAAAGGGAAAGAAGGGAAGAGGAGCCGTAGTTCTCATTTGCTTCTTAAGTAAAGGAGGTCTGACTGAATTTAAGTGCCAATCATGGAAATCTTCCAAAATAGCTCAAGAATTCACCAAAAGATAGTCTACTCGCCTTCTCCTTTCTAATCTTTTTTTCTAACTTAAAAACAAAAGCAAATAAAAATCCCAGGGATGAAAAGGGAAAACCTTCTACTTTTTAGTTTAAGCTGTTTTTATTTTTTTTAAGCAAGATACAAAGAGACCCAAACTTTAAGTCCAGTCAGAAAATACTCTAGCTCAATTAAGAAAATTGACCTTGTTTCTGTTTTATTTTCATGTAAAGACTATTTCTTTTCAAAGTTTAAAAGTTATTTAACAAAAACTTTTTTTAAGATGCTGTCCTGTAAACACACTTGTAGATACTGAAGTTATGGATGATCTATTAATGGGGTTTAGATAAATACAAATAAGTAAAATAAAGTATTTTATTTTACCATACTAATATTTGATACCAAATTGATACTATGGTCTATAAGCTTAATACTGAGACATAATACCTATGAATTGAAAAATGCAACACTTTGGAGCTTTATTTATATCCTGAATATTGACAGAAGGTAAATGATTGATAACAGATTTCCTCAACTGAAATATTGATATACTTTTTATGTTGTCGAGATATGACACACAAAGTAGTTCTATTTTACTGGAGTTCACTTACTCAGTTATCAGTGTTGTATTCTTTTCCTTTCCTGTTTCTAGAAAAGTGTGATTGCCTTACGACAACTGATGCCCAATGCCCAGAGCTTTATTCAGCAGTGCGTTCAGCAGACTTCTAGCGAGGTGGTCACTACTACCTGTACCACGACATCAACGCCTTCTCCCTTGGTAACAACGGCAGCGTCCTCCATCCAGGCTGAGAAACCTGTTGTTGTTGGTTCGGAAGCAGCGGTACCTGGAGTTGTGTCCGTACAAACTCTGAAACCACTTGCTGGTCCAGGGGGAGCAAAAACTGGAGTTGTGACTCTTCACTCTGTGGGTCCGGCTGCTGTGCCTGGAGGGACAACAGCTGGAGCTGTCGTGCTGCCAACTCCAAAATCTCTGGTGACATCCCTGCAGAACACGGTGACAGCAGTCTCTCTGCAGCCTGAAAAGCCGGTTGTCTCCGGGACAGCAGTGACACTGGCGCTCCCCTCGGTACCTTTTGGAAAAACCTCAGCAGCAGCTGTTTGCATTCCGTCCGTGAAACCCATTCTTACTTCCCCTGGGACCACGTCCGACAAGCCCACCCTTGGCCCTCCACTCCAAATCAAACTCGCACAGCCAGGCCCCGTGCTTGCACAGCCAGCCGGTATCCCACAGGCAGTTAAAGTCAAACAACTAGTGAGTAACTTTTCATTTCTTCCGCAGTTTCTTCTTTAGAAAAAGTCCAACATTTAGAATACTGGCAAGACTAGTAAAATCAACCCCTGTGTACCCTTGACCATGGTTGATCAGTTGGTAACGGAACATGTTGGCTTTGTCTCTTTCCCCTTTATTCACAGACGTAAACACACACATAATTTTTTTCCTGAACCATTTAAGAGTTGTTTGCAGAAATTGTGACTTTGCACCATTAAATACCATGTATCTCTTAAGGAAAAGGGTTTCTTTTTCTTTGCATTAACTGCAACGTACTATCATGCATGGGAAGTTAATACAGGCACAATATTTCCTTTGTTGTCCCAACAAGTTTCCTTTATAGCTAGTTTGCTTCCTTATGTTGTTTCTAGTAAAGAATTGCTTATTATCCTTATTTGTCATTTTTTTTTTCAGACTCCCTTAATCTAGAACAGTTCTCAGCCTTTTGTGGTTGTTCATTGTGTTGTAATAATTTTAAGTGCTTGGGGCTACTTGTTTTTCAAAATATCCTTTTGTGTAATCGTTTCCTCAAGATTAGATTCAGATTAAATATTTTTGGTAGGCTTGTTATTAATACATAAGTGATGTTATGGTAACATTTCTTTTAAAAATTGCTAAGGAGAGATGGTAACAATGAAGGGAGGAGATGAGTAAGCAGTGGTGTTTTCTCCTGAACTCTGTAAGTTGGGAAGTTCTTGGGTAAAAGAACTTGGGTGAAATCTACGCTGTTTATCTATTCGCGTTCAGATAAACCTTACTCAAGACAAGTTTTATCAGAAGACTGAAAGTACTCTTAAGCTGTGGGAGACAGTACATGGTGAATTAATTGAAAATTATGTTTTTAAAATAAAGTTCTCACCTACCTTGTCCTATAACAGAACTAACTGTTCTTTTTTTATTTTGGGTGATTGCACTTGTTTTTTATAAACCTCCATGTTAACGGCTATGTTTTGAGTCTCTCTCAGTGTTTTCTGCTTTTTTGGAGTAGTAAAATCTAAGTAAACTTCGCAGCCTTGTTTATGTGATCAGGACAGAACATTAGTATCTGTGGGTGATGGTCTTTGAGGCAGAGGGCATACCTTGGGTGTAGAATGAAAGAGGAAAGATCAGTTTGGACAGTAGTCAGACTCTTTTTTTTTTTTCATCCCTTCCTACTCTGGCTCTGATTTTCAAGTGGAAAAATGTACCTGCCTCATTATGTTTCTCTTGGGTGTCTGAATTTAATCTAAGAGATAAAACCTTCTTTAGAAGCAGTGATTCTTAAACCTCTGTCTGAACAGCCTGGGTTGGGAGGTGCTGGAACCGTAAATGCCCCAGTGGAAGGTTGCTTTTGCTAACACTGAAGAGAATGGAGATCCTCTCTATGTGTCATAGCTGATTCTTGAATCAGTGCTCATCTTTATTGAAAGTCTCTAGCATATCCACCCCTAAGTGAAATAACACTTCATAGCTACATAGAGTTTTAAAAACATATCTTGTATGTAGTATGGATTTTGAAATAATTTTGATGAAGTTAAGACAGGGAGAAAACTAAGAATCCCAGAATTTTAAGGAACAATCTACTGGCACTCAACAAGCAGTAGATCTCAAAGTAGAATTCATTGTCTTTCCCATTAGATTATGGTGCTCATGGCAAGAACTTCTAGGTTTTTAGAATGTCTTGAAACAGAAAACTGTCAGGTAATAATATCTTGTGGCCTGCAGGGTGACTCAGTGGGAAAGAATCCACCTGCCATCTGGAGGCACAGGTTCGATCCCCCGGTCAGGAAGATCTCCTCCTGGAGAAGGAAATGACAGCTCACTCCAGTATTTTTGTCTGGGAAATCCCATGGACAGAGGAGCCTGGCAGGCTACAGTCCACGGGGTCACAAAAAGTTGGACATGACTTAGCAACTAAGCAACAATAATATCTTGACAGCATTTACACTTTATAATCTTGACTTGCTATACACTAGAAACTATTTCAATCAAGAAAAAAGTAACAAAATCCATTGGTAAATTTTAGGGATTTTTAAACTTCTACTTTCATTCTTAAAACAATGGGAATGATTTAGTTTTCTTGTGAATTCTGCTTTCTTGTTTGGCCTTTGTTTCAATTTTAGTCAACAGATTTAGTGTCAGTATTGCTACCTTCCTGCTTAAAACAGCAAAAACCAGAGCAGCTAGACTCTGAAGATGCATTGTAATCTGTTTTACAGCAGATTTTTACCTGGGGCACAAAACAGCATAAGCTGTTCTATATGGTAATGCCACAGAGAGGATTGAACTTGAATGCTCTTTCAAATCAACTAATTTAGAAAATTAGTATTACTTAGGTTTGAAATAGTATTACTCAGGTAGTTTAAGAATATCATCAGTGAATTCATTACAAACCATGGTCCAATTTAATCCTAGGTTGAAGCGAGGAGGAAAACACTCAGGGTGCTAGAAACAAGATGGTAATCAATGCAGCTTATAAGAAACATAATTATTTAAAATGTGAGAGCGCCACGCTGGATCAAATCTGTGGTCCATAAAACTCAGGATGCAGTCTCTGGTAATGGTCTGAACAATGCAGATGTGACTGTGTTGTACTAATTTTAAAATTCCCATTAGTACTTTATCCTTTTCTAGCTTGTACAGATTTTTCTGAAGAATTCTATAGGTTTTCTTGCTTCTTAATACAATGCTTTAAATGTCAACGCTTTAACTTACAAGAAGCCTCTTAATCTACCATTGCAGGATTTAGTTTTATCATAGATATTTCCCTTATTTCAGATGTTATTTCCCCAGGTGACTGTATTACCTGCATTTCTTTCTTACCAAATTGTAGACATTTGTTAAACAAGTGGCCAAGTACAGTCAGCAAATCATTGTCCAACTACTATTGTTTTGTGGATATAAGAGAAAAAACAACTAATTAGTACATTGTTAATGTACTAATTAATTTTCAGTTTTATTATACTGAAGTGAAACTGATCTCCTAAAATAAATTAACCCAGAATATTAGGAAAGATGTGTTGTTGTTGAATAGTATTTTTGTCTCATAGCTAACTAATTATTTTGAAGTAGAACCATAATGTGTAGGAAACAAAACAAGGATTATTGTTTTATTGAGTCAAGTGGTTCACCCTCAGTTTCTTATTGGACTGACCTAGATCTAGGCTTGAGTAATCAGTTTGTGGGTTGTTGTTTTTTTTCTCCCATTTTTTTTGCATGCTGTTAAAAGAGTGAGAGGAGAGGTAGAATTCAGTTGTTAACTGTAATCCCACTAAGATAGGACTAATGAAAGTTTGGGTGAAGAGACTGAGTCCAAGTAAGGCCTACTGCCTTTTATTTGCCATATATAATTAGAAATTGCATTAAAAAATCTTCATGGGCTATAATTAAGTCAGAGTTTACATAACAATAGTCTTAACATAGGTTGATTAATGCCAGCTCATTTAAATTTACTTGAAGGATATGTTTGTTTTTAGGTTTTATTTTGATATGGGGGCATCAGAATTCACAGAAAATAAAACTATTGAAACTATATTTACAATGTATATGTTGTATTATTTTTGCCTTATTCAAGAAAATGTTTTATTACAAAAATTTCCAAACATAGCAAAATTGAAGTTTATCATGAACACTGTATACCAGCCACCTAGATTCTACTGTTTACAGTTGCTCTACTTGATATATCCATTCATCAATTATCTTAATTTTTGATACATTTCAAAGCCTTCTTCCTAAAATATTTTATTATTAATGTGTATATCATTAACTACCAATCAATATTTCAATATTTTTTTACTCTTTTCTTGTTTTTAGCTAAAAGGTATATACCGTGACATGCACAAATTTAAATCTATCATTGGATAAATTCTGACAATGCTTAAAAGAAAGTGAAAGTGTTATTCTAGTGGCTTATTTCATGTCCAACTCTTTGAGAGTCCATGAACTGTAGCCCTCCAGGCTCCTCTGTCCATGGAATTCTCCAGACAAGAATACTGGAGTGGGTTGCCATTCCCTTCTCCAGGGGATCTTCCTGACCCAGGAATCATACCCAGGTCTCCCACATTGTGGGCGGATTCTTTACCGTCGCAGCCACAAAGGAAGCCCCTTGACAGAAGTTTACCTCTGTAACTGGATCTGCTTTTCAAGATATAGAATGTTACCATCACCTTGAAGTTTCCTTCTCTTCCTTCCCAGTCTGTCTCTACCTGCATACCTTCAGAACCACTGACTCTTCTGATAATAGCTCTTTGTTTTGCTTGCCAAGTAGGAGCAGATCTATCATCCTTGGACCAATTTCCATCTCTCTTAATATCAGCCTCTGTTATATGCCTTATATTAGAGTCTAAAACTGTACTTTCTTTGAAAGAACACTGCTGAATTGTTTTATATTTTCTCGTGGTATTTTATTTTGTTCAGCAAGTGTGCAGGAATATGCCGCACATATGCTCCCAGATGTTACAGTCATTAGGACAAGGAATGATGGGGATCCAGGATAGTTAAATCAGTTGGCGCATTTGCCTCCTGCCATGTACATGAACTTGCACTGGATTGGGCCTCGATTGGGCCATGCACAGCCCTGGTCTTGGAGCCCATGTGAAGGCTCACCTCCGCACTTATTCTGTGCCAGGGTCGCATGCTGATGCTGGGTTCCTTTGGCCTTCCTACCCCATGCCTCCTAGCTGATCCCTTGGAGGCCTGGAGTCTCCATTCATCTTGGGGGCCAGCCTCTATGTTGTAATTATCATTATATATATATATATATATAGAGAGAGAGAGAGAGAGAAAGTATAAAAAGTGGTTTGAAGTCTAACTCAAATTTCTAATAACTTTTTATTACTACCTTTCTCTGTCTGCAATGCAGAAGACCAGGGTTTGATCCCTGGGTTGGGAAGATTTCCTGGAGAAGGAAATGGCAGCCCACTCCAGTATTCTTGCCTGAAAAATCCCATGGACGACAGAGCCTGGTAGGCTGCTGTCCATGGGGTTACAAAGAGTCAGACACGACTGAGCGACTTCACTTTCATAATCAAAATATGAAAAGAATACCAAATAAAAGATAGCAGGGAAGAAAATAAAGAATAGGGAGGTAAGTCAGAGTTGTTAGGAGTATTTGTTTTGAGTTTTCATCTGAATGCCTAAGTGGGACTCTGAATGTATATTACTTTGTAGAATTTAAATCTGATTCCTAGAACTTGAGGATACAAAAGTATGATCTCAACTGAAATACATCTTTGTTTTCAAGGGTTCTTTCTCTCTTTCAAGAGTCAGTTCTCATAGAATCATGGCAATTGAATTATTCCAACTTGTATTTCTCCTCTAGGGGCATTAGTTCCTATATGATTATTTACTGGGACATTTTGGATTTCTTGTAATTTACTTTTATTTAGTAATATGCACTAGATTTAATTTTATTTTTTAAAGAATATAGAATAAATTATGGGCTTCTCTGGTGACTCAGACGGTAAAGAATCCGCCTTCTATGCAGGAGACCTGGGTTCAATCCCCAGGTTGGGAAGATCCCCTGGAGGAGGGCGTGGCAACCCACTCCAGTATTCTTGCCTGGCGAGTCCCCACAGACAGAAGAGCCTGGTGGGCTGCAGTCCATGGGCTTGCACAAGAGTTGGACACAACTGAGCAATTAAGCCCAGCATATAGAATGAATTAAATACCTCCAGAATTGTTATGAAACTAGATCACTTATATTAGCCATATATGAGTTTGAGGACTTAAAAATAGTTCACTATCAATAACTGTCTCAAATACATAGTGACTTTTTTTTTCCTTGAAGTGAAAGAATGAAACTCTCCTATTGTGTTTTTTTCTTCTTTGAAGCTAAAAATAACGCTCTGCTATTACTTTAATTTCTCTCCTTCTATCCCCAACCCTCACCTTGTGGATTTTTTGGACTGTTACCTTGGAGAATACCTTTAGCATTGCTGTCTTTCAGATACTTATAAAAAACAACTGATTGAAAGTCATTATCTTTTAGAGGTATATTTTGAAATATTTATGGATTAAAAGATATACCTGAGATTTGCTTTAAAATAATTGAGAGTGGGGAGAGGTGGGTAGGGATAGAGATGAAATAAAATTGGTCAAGAATGAATCATTGCTGAAGCTATAATGTAATAATGGTATAGGTGTTTTCTTTTTTGTTGTTGTTCCCTCTGCTTTTGTATTTGAAATTTTCCATGGTAAGTTAAAAGCATGCAAATAAGATCTATTTGGAGATTTAAATTGAGCCGTATATAAGTTTGAATTCCACTCTGAAAATTACAGTCTGAGATCATCATGTTTTTCACTTTTGAGCTAGACAAATTTACCACATACAAATTTAAACTTAAAGTAGGCTTGCTTGTGATGCTAAGGTAAAGGTATGTATGGTTAAGTGAGGACAATCATTTGTCCTCTTGTTACAGTTGAAAGTTTGTTCTTTTCTAAAGCAGGTCTAGTTGAAGGACTGTATTAATAGTTCTCATTGTTTCAGGTAGTCCAGCAGCCTTCAGGAGGCCTTGCAAAACAAGTGACCACTCTTACCCATTCCCCAGCATTCACCATCCAGAAATCTGGACAGAAGAAGGTGACAGTGAGCACTACAATACCTACCAGTCAGTTTTCTCAAGGTAGATAATAACTAATCTCTGCCCTGTCATGTTGGGTTTGGAACATGATGGGTTTCTGTACTTTTTTTTTTTTTCACCACTATATTCAGAGAAGAGAGATTTCTTTTAAGTTGAGACCTATGAGAGAAGACTGAAAAATTGCTTTATTATAGTCTTTGTACATAGCCACTTTTTAGGGATGTATGTTGTTTTAGCTTAAATCAACACCATTCATGGTATTTTGTAACTAGATAAGACAATCTACTAGTAAATACAGTACTTTTTTTAACTTGTAAATTTTGCTATTGCCTTATTTCTTTTATTAAAAATGAGCTTTTTTTTCTCTACATTTGGAAGTCAGTCTTACAAATTATAAGAGTCTTTATGTATTTTTAAAATCTACCAATACAAAAGATATAGAATTAACATTCTTTTGTTCATAGTATTCTTCATAGTAACACCTTTTCTTCATAGTATTTTTGTAATGCTGGTAATTCTCTAGACAATTTGGGGAACATATAAAAGAAATGGAGAGGTCTTGATTTTGTGATTTCTTTTGCAGGGAATAAATTTAATTGTAATGTCTGAATTTAAATATAGTTCTAGAAAGCTTTGAAATTTTCTTTGATTATTCTATATGCATTGAAAATAGCTATTGTCTTGGATTTTTTCCTAGTGTGGTGTGATTGCTTTTTTTCATTTTACTTTTTCTTTCTTCTTTTGTTTTTATAGCTTCCATTCTAAAGCAAATTACCCTTCCAGGAAATAAAATTCTGTCACTTCAATCATCTGTTCAGAAAAACAAAATAACAGAGAATGGAACAATATCTTTCAGGTAAAAAAATTAAATTATCAAAATTTTGTCTGATTTAAGAAATGAATATTCTTTTTAAAAACATAAAAGATGACAAAATAATACTTATATAAAATAAATTTAATGATGCCTTTTGAAAAAGCTAACAGTGCTTTATTGAATATAATTTATAAGCAGTAAAGTGCACANAAATTAAATTATCAAAATTTTGTCTGATTTAAGAAATGAATATTCTTTTTAAAAACATAAAAGATGACAAAATAATACTTATATAAAATAAATTTAATGATGCCTTTTGAAAAAGCTAACAGTGCTTTATTGAATATAATTTATAAGCAGTAAAGTGCACAGATCTTAAGTGTAGGGCTCAATGAATTTTGACAAACATATACCTGTGTAATGTTATTTCAGACCAAGATGCTAAACATATCCATCATCTTTATGCTCCTTTCACATCAGTTACTTCCAACCCTTGCCTCTGGCAGTCACTCTTCTTATGTCCATCACCATAGATCATTTTTGTCCATTCCTGAACTTTACATAAATGGAAAATTACATTATCTACTCTTTTGCATTTGATTTTTTTCACTCAACATGTGTTTGATATTCATCTGCATCATTTTGATTATTAAAAGATTCCTCTTTTGTTCTAGTGAACAGTATACGGATTTTTATATGAACATAGGTTTCATTTCTCTGTAGTTAACATCTAAGAGTCGTATTGTGGGGTCAGTAGGTAAGTATGTGTTTTACTATTTAAGAAACTATCAAACTGTTTATCAGAGGGACTGTACCATTTTTCATTTCCACCAGCAATGAGGAGAATTCCACTCCAATTTTAGTACTTGTTATTGCCAATTCTTTTGACTTTTGCCATTCTAAGTATACAGTGGTTATTGTCACTGTCATTTTAATTTATATTTTCCTAAGGACTTAAGATGCTGAACATCTGTTCTTGTGCTTATTTGCTATCCTTAACACTACCTTCTTTGGTGAAGTGATCTTTTGCCCATTTTTCTTTGGAGTTGTTTGTTTTTCTGTGTTTGTGTTTTTAGAGTTCTTTATATATATTTAAGATCGAAGTCATTCTCTTACCCCTGTCTTTCACAGAGCAAAAGTTTTTAATTTTCCTGAAGCCCAGTTCATGAATTTTTTTCTCTTGCAGATTATCCTTCTCATGTTTTATATAAGAAATGCTTGTATAACCAAAGGTTATAGAAATTTTCTCCTGTTCTTTGTTCTAGAAGTTTTACAGTTTTATGTTTGTCCTTCTTGGATCGATACTTTTAAAATTCACCTGTTGCTTACTTAAAAATCTATGTGTGGATATTCTGTTTTCTTCTTTATATGCTCCCATTTTTAGTTGCATTATTTGTCACAGTATGTAAGTATTTATACATTAATCCCCCCTCCTTATCCCCACCAATACTTTAATTGTAGTTCTACTTTTATATTAAAATGCTCACCTTCAGTCTGTTCTCTGGAGTTTTCTCAGTCATCTCTTGTTTGGATGAAATTGAATGTGGGCCATGCTTTGATCTACCAGGACACCTCTTTAGTATTTTTTGACTTGGGTTGTACTTAGTCTTCCTGCCAGTGGTATATTTCATCCTTTATTCTGCCACTAGTTCTCTGGTCTCTCTCCTGCAATTTTTATTCAGTCTGATTTTGTCCAAAACCTTTTGAGATCGGGTGAGTGAGTTGAGAAATCTGTTGCCACTGGACAAGAAAGTGTGCACTGGAAATTGTTGTTTTGCTTTTTCATTTATTCTTGTTTTGAGGTTTGGATATTCTTTGTCTTCAGGTTGTGCTGAGGCTGTAGCGTTTGTTGTTCTGTATTTCTTGGGGGAAGTAAATGCTGGAAGTTGGTGACCTAGGCAGTCATCATTGTCTTCTATTGCAGTGAGTTTTGACAAAAGACTAAATATATGTACCAAGTGCCTCTGTCAAGATACATAGAATATTTTCAACACCCTGAAAGCCTCCTTTGTGATATTTCCCAGCTGGTCCCCTCATTATACCTTAGGCAGCCACTGACTGGCTTCCTATTGTTGTTGATTTTTCTTTCCTAGGGTTTTAAATAAGTAGAATTGTGTAATTTGTATTCTTCGCTTGGTTTCCTTTGCTCCACATAATGTGTTTGATGTACATCCAGTGTTGTGGCATGTATTAGTGATTTGTTGCCTTTCATTGCCGAGTAGTATTCCACTGTATGGTGCACTGTGGTTGTTTGCACTGAATTGTTTATCTCTTTAGCCATTGATGAGTATTCAAGTTGTTTTGAGTTTTTGGCTGTTGTGAGTAAAGCTGTTAGAAACATCTGTATCCAAGTCTTTGTATGGACATAAGTTTTCCCTTGTGTAACTATATGAGCAAAGTTGCTGAATCATTTAGTAGGTTTATGTTTAACTTTATAAGAAGCTGCCAATCTGTTTTCCTATGTGGTTGTACCATCTACAGTCCTACCACAGNAGCGGCCACGAGTGGAAGGAGGCGGGCCGCCCGCAGGGCAAGCAGAGATGGGCCGCCAGACCTGCGAGCCTGTGGCGGGGATGACGCCTCCACGGACAGGTGTAGACACTCCCGGAAACACAGGTCTGGAATGCACAGAGGCCGGGGCTGGGGCTTCTGATGCCACCCGTCTCCCCAGACGACCTGAGCCCTCAGAAGTGGGGGGAGGGTTGGAGAGCAGAGCTGCCCCGGGCCAGACAGTCGGAGGGTGAGGTGTCACCCTGGGGAGCCTGGGGGTCAGCAGACTTCAGGGCTGAACCACAGCGAGTCAGCCCAGAGCCCTGACCCTGGAGCTGGACCATCTACGGCCCTGAGTAAGGAGGCTGCACGGACCGGGAGCAGGGGAGCCAAGACCACCCCCAGCCCTGAGCATGGATGGGACTCCCCCTCCCCTAGTTGCTTAGGGGGCTGGGAAGCGGCTGCAGGGGAGGATTTAGAGCCAACTCTGCCCCTTCCCCCATCGGCTAGGCCCCCCTAGGGGTCCCGCTGGTCACTCTCTGGTGTAGCCTGGGGACTTCCAGCCGCTGCAGGACGTAGGGAGGCGGGCTGAGACAGCTGGGCTGCTTGGTTTGGAGAATATTCCGGGCACCTGTCTTAACTCACTTCAGAGCTGCACAGGCATACTCCCGACACAAACACACAGTCACACATTCACACCCAGACACATTACACACGCTCACACTCACGTGCATACGTGCAGGCAAGACGTGGTACTCTCCCAGAACCAGGGGGCATCCCAGGAGGGCAGGTGGGAGGGAACCCTAGCGGGTCACACTTCCCAGCCATGGACTGCAGCCCTGAAGAGGGCAGGCTGGGCCAAGGTCACCCCACCTGTGGGGATCGCGCCAGGGCGAGGTGCAGACCCTGCAGCATCTGCCAGGACCCCCGGCAAACCTGCCCTGCTGGCCTCCAGGTGCCCACTCCTCCCCAGGCCAGGCTGGGGCCTCCGCAGGCACGCACCTAGTTCCCAGGGCCCCACCCCAGGGCTGGCTTCCCCAGCTTGCACCCTGAACACCAGATCCTGGGTAGATGGGGTCCCCTCCCTCTCACACACACACGGCCTGAATGAGGAGGAGACGGATCAGACAGTGAGGCCACAACAGGCGTGCCAGCTCCCACTGCTGAAGACCCCAGACTGAACACTCACCCGCAGCCCGCGGCCCTGCGAGTGNTGGGGTCCCCTCCCTCTCACACACACACGGCCTGAATGAGGAGGAGACGGATCAGACAGTGAGGCCACAACAGGCGTGCCAGCTCCCACTGCTGAAGACCCCAGACTGAACACTCACCCGCAGCCCGCGGCCCTGCGAGTGCCCCCGAGTTGGGCCCAGGGATAGGGGTGGGCGGTGCTGGTGGGGCCCGGGAACATTGCAAGCAGGTGGTGAGGGAGCAGTTCCTCTCTGTCATTTACCATGTCTGTGACCTCCGGTTAAGGAAGTCCCACTCTCTCATCGGGACACGGGTTTAATGAAACTGCCCATCTCATAAGGCTCCTGTGGGGCTTAAATGTGATGACACATGAAGACGGCAGTGGAGGCTCAGTAGACAAAACCATTTTGCCAAGGCCTCGGGGCTGGTGGCCGGCCCAAAAGCCCCCCAACCCCTGTCCCCGCGCTCAAGCGGGAAGCAAGGACGAGCCAGAGAGAAGCCTCGAGTAGAGAGAAGCCTCGCCCAGCAGCTACCTGGGCCCCTGGTCGTTAGGGTGCCCAGGGTTTGAGGAGCAAAGTCCACCCAGGATGCTCAGAGGCCCGGAGAGAGAGGGGCCAGCCAGGGAGACCCCGAGGACTCCCGCGGGCTGCTGGGCCCCAAGCACAAAGCCATCCCAGAGCTGGGTGGCCCTGGCCCTAAGGAGGAAAGTGTCGCTGTCTGCGACCTTCACCCTGAACAGGGCCGTAGGCGGGGGCGCAGGATAGCAGCACCGGGCAGGGCCCTTCCCCGATCGAGGCCTGCAGCGAGGGCACCATGAGCCCGGGGCAGGGGGAAGGGTCCGCCCCTCCTTAGCGGTTCTGTTCAGCTGCTCCCAGCAGCCCTGTGCACGGCCCCTTGCCCCCATCTACACTCGTGGCCTTGCTGCTTCACCCCACCCCCGAGACTCCCCAGAAAGTGAAAGTGTTAGTCACTCAGTTGTGTCAGACTCTTTGCAACCCCGTGGACTGTATGAAGCCTGCCAGGCTCCTCTGCCCATGGGATTCTCCAGGATACTCTGGTGGGTTGCCATTCCCCTCTCCAGGGGATCTTCCTGACCCAAGAATTGAACCCAGGTCTCCTGCTTTGCGGGCAGATTTTTACCCAACTGAGCCACCAGGGAAGCCCCAGGCCTCGGCCTCAGTTTCCCCAGTAGGGTTTGGTGTGCAACAGCGGCTTTGCCCTGTGAACCCTCTCCAGAGGGCAGCTGCCAGCACGGGCCTGAAGACAAGGAGGGTACCAGCCAGGAGGGTAGAGACCTGAGCGGGCCTACACCCAGATGCCCTCTAGGAGCAGACGACCTTTGTATGCAAATTGCCCTTATTCCTGTTGGTTTGGTGAGGAGGAAGGAGACTGCTCTTTCCCTAAAGGCTCTGGCCCTCAGGGAGGCGTCTCCTGAAGAACTGTCTCCCTCCCAGGCCTCAGTTTTCCCCTCTGCGAGCTGGAACCCGCCTGGTGCACCCGTGAGCGCTGAGGTCACGGCTGGGAGGCCACGCGTCTCCTCTGGGCGGATGCGCCATAAATACCTCCTCTATCTCGTATCTTCATCAGGGCCCAGAGCCCAGGCGGGCCGGGAGTCGCCCCAGAAGAATGGGGCCTCTCTCCGGGGACCGGGGACACAGGAGAACAGGGTCCCGACTCCGGAGGGGCCTTCCCCAGCCTGACACCGGCTTCCCGCCGGCCACCCCTCTCACCCAGCCTCGTCTCCCAAACACACACATGCCTCTGTCTGCATACCCAGGAGGGTCAACCCAACGATGCTGCACGCCGGGGCTAAAGGGCAGGAGGGGTCGCCCCGTTGGAGTGGAGTCCTGAGGAAGAGCTAGGAGCGAGAAGGAGGGAGGTAAAAACGCAGGAAGCTTTGGGCCCTGTAACTGAAGAGGGGAAGCCAGCTGGGGGAGAGAGGGCGGGAGAAGATGCCCGCAGGCCAGGGATGGGCCCGGAGCCTAGGTCTCCTCTGAGGGCAGAGCAGGAGAGTGTGCACGTGTGTGTCCCTGGGTGAAGATCAGCTGCTCCTTGTCTGGGGGTGGGGGGCGGGGAGCAGGGCCCATCAGCACTTTCCGAGCTGGTGACAGGAGAGCCGCAGTCCCCCTAACATCTTGCCCTGCCAGCCTGCTTCCATCCTCTGGTTAAAGTCACCCCAGAGCAGGCCGGGCATCCGAGAGCCCTGAGCTGACTGTTGTGAGAACGAGTAAACAAGTTCAGCAAGTTGGCAGGCGACAACATCACAATCACCGGCTTTATTTTTGTACATCAGCAATGAGCAATCCAGAATGAAAGTAAAGGGGGAAATTCCATGCATAATAACAATCCACAAAAAGTAAAATACTTAGCAATAAATTTAACTGAAGAAATGTAGATCTTATATTCTGAAAACTACAAAACATTTAAAGACATTTTAAAAGACTGAAATAAATGGAAAGACATCCCACGCTCATGGATCGGAAGGCCTAGTGTTGCTAGGACGACAATACTCCCCAAAATGATCTGGAGAGTCAGCGCAGTCCCAATCTCTTGAGGCTCTGAACCCATTTCTGGGAAGCAGTAATTTTTGAGAATAAAAGATATCACCTTAGTCATTCCCTCAGGACACCACCATAAGGCTGCCCACCTTAAGGCGGTAAGTTAGCTGTAGAAGGAAAGTTCCAACTCTGGAGCCAGATAGACCCGGAATAAATCCCAGTGCTGGTCACCTTGGGCGTGCTCCTTAACCTCTCTGAGCCTTTTTTTTTTTTTTTTTTCCTTTTCACGAAATGGGGTTTGATGCCACCTGTCTCACAGAGTGGTAAATACAAATGAAACTGATGTTTGTAAAGCACCTTGCGTGTGGTCCAGAACACACCGAGATGACTTTCCAACGCATTCCTTCTTTGCTCTCTCTGCTCCTGAGTCAGCTAGGTGCACCTTTCTTGAGATGAACCCAGGCCTAGGGAAGGCTTGGGATCCAGGGGGATGTATACATACTCATGGATGTTGTCCAGTGGCCTGACATCCGCTAGAAGAACTGGGACCCACTGGGGTCTCCCAGAGCCCTCAGTATCCTTGACCATTGGTTTACTATGCCAACAAAGGTCCGTCTAGTCAAGGCTATGGTTTTTCCAGTGGTCATGTATGGATGTGAGAGTTGGACTATAAAAAAAGCTGAGCGCTGAAGAATTGATGCTTTTGAACTATGGTGTTGGAGACGACTTTTGAGAGTCCCTTGGACTGCAAGGAGATCAAACCAGTCAATCCTAAAGGAAATCAGTCCTGAATGTTCATTGGAAGCACCGATGCTGAAAGCTGAAGCTCCAATACTTTAGCCACCTGATGCAAAGAACTGACTCATTAGAAAAGACCCTGATGCTGGGAAAGATTGAAGGCAGGAGAAGGGGATGACAGAGGATGAAATGGTTGGATGGGCTGACTGACTAGATGGACATGAGTTTGAGCAAGCTCCGGGAGTTGGTAATGGGCAGGGAAGCCTGGCATTCTGCAGTCTATGGGATTGCAAAGAGTCAGACATGACTGAGCGACTGAACTGAACTGAACTGAACTGAACTGAACGACAAACTGGGGCTTCCCAGGTGGCACTAGTGGTGAAAAATCCGTCTCCTAAAGCAGGAAATGTAAGAGACGTGTTTTCAATCCCTGGGTTGGAAAGATCCCCTGGAGGAGGTCATGGCAACCCACTCCAGTATTCTTGCCTGGAGAATCCCCACAGAGGAGCCTGACCAGCTACGGTCCAGAGGGTCACTTAGAGTTGGACACGACTGAAGCAACTGAGCATGCGTGCGCACACTCAGCATTGACTGAGTAATAAGACCTCCAGGGCCGTACCTATGCTAAAGTTCAGAAGATATAAAAGGTTCATAGAAGGTTCTGGGCCCTCCCAGGTAGATTCTGGGGCCTCTGAGTAGACATTCCGCAGGGGCCTTCCCATTCCCCGAGGCACGGTCAGACCCGCTTTGGTGCCTGGGACACCTGCCAGTCATATGGATCCCTCCTGTCCATGTCTCATCCAAGTTTGCCAGTGGCTCAGCGGGCCTCATCTTCCGCCTGGATGCCATCTGTATGACTTTCACCCTTTTGAGGGGTACATGTGCCCCAAGGAAAAGTTGCCTTGGCAACATGTCCGAAGACTCTGCCCAGGCTGGTGGTGGCCCTGGATGAGTTCTGCCCTCCTGGATTTGACTCCTAGACTCCTCACTTAGTGACTCTGTAACCTTGGGCAAATTCCCTTAACCTCTATGAGCCTCAGTTTGCTCACCTATAAAACAGAGCTGTAATCAACTTTTCCTGGTTGATGCCAGAATGACAGATGACATGTAGAAAGAGCTTGCATGCAATAGTTGCCCAATAAATGAGAGAGATTTTTATTAGGCTTTTAGAATGTAGGAATGCAGGTGAGAAAGAGATGCCGGAGGAGCAAGTCACCGCCCGGAGGCTGTCATAAAAGCTTGAGGCATTTGGATTGGGCCCTGATGGAGAAGCAAGAGAGTCCCATGCAAAGAAGGGAGAGCGATACCAAGCCTTGGCACTAGGACTAGCCTCAGCAGGGAGGTGTAAAGTTTCAAGGTAAGAGCCAGCGTTTGTATGCTGCTCACTAACTGGGCCAGATGCTTTTCAGGTATGACGCATCCATTGCTCCCAATGTCTCACTTTATAGAGAAGACACTGAAGCTTATAGCATTTAATTACTGGCCTGAGGTTGTGCAGTGGTGATGGGAGAAGGAACTCTCACCTGTGGACGGTGAGCCTGGAGGCTAGGGAAGCCCTCTCCACAGGTGAAGCTTAGGGAGGTGCGGATGCAGGCTAGGGGTCTGGAGCTGACCCAAGAGACCACCTTTGAGGACACACGGCCGTTGACCTCGCCCATTCTTTACCATCTGAGCCATCAGGGGCTGTGTGTGTGTTAGTCGCTTATTCATGTCTGACTCTTTGCAACCCCAGAGACTCCCCACCAGGCTCCTCTGTCCATGAAATTCTCCAGGCAAGAGTACTGGAGTGAGTTTCCATTTCCTTCTGCAGGGGATCTTCCCGACCCGTGGATCACAACCTGGTCTCCTGCATTGCAGGCAGATTCTTCACCACCTGAGCTCTCAGGAAGGCCCTGAGCCATCAGGAAAGCCACTGAGAAATAAAGACTCCAACAGACAAAGCCAGACTACATGGGACGGATACAAAGGAAAGCGAGGAAGTGATGAGGCGAAGTCAGGATGGGAGACCAGAAGGAGGCTGCGGCTGGAAGGGCCCCTGGGGTGCGGGGTGGCTTCTGGGCTGTGGAACGTTCCCAGGATCTGTGTGGGGGGTGTTGGCATTTCTTTACAATCCTTTAGTCATCCCTACATTTGTCTTAAACACACTTTTATCTGTGTTTGTTTCATGATAAGAAAGGTTTTTAAAAAGAGAGGAGAAAAAAAAAACGCTACACTAAGGCCAGGGAAAAGGAACCCGAGCTCAGATAAGCGTGAGACTTTCAGATCATTAGGAAGCATCGTGTGTAACGTTCTGGAGTCAAGATCATGTCGTGCACGCGTTTTTGGAATGGCTGGGAAAAGAGGCTCAAGAAGGGAGAGAAACTCGGATCAGCCTTGGACAGACTCCAGGCCTGGTAGGGGGAGGTAGGGGGCCCAGGTGACTGGTAGATTCCACATGGCTCATTTCTAGGATGGCTGTGATTTTTGCATGTAGTTTATAGTATCTTTGGGCTTCCCTGGTGGCTCAGCTGGTAAAGAATCCACCTGCAACGTGGGCCCAGATCCTGGTTCGATCTCTGGGTCAGGAAGACGCCCTGGAGAAGGGACAGGCTCCCCACTCCAGTGTTCATGCGCTTCCCTGGTGGCTCGGATGGTAAAGAATTTGCCTGCAATGTGGGAGACCTGGGTTCGATCCCTGGATTGGGAAGATCCCCCGGAGGAGGAAATCGTGACCCACTCCAGTATTCTTGGACAGAGGGACCTGGCAGGTTACAGTTCACGGGGTCACAGAGTCTGACACGACCGAGGGACTGAAGCACAGCACAGCACACGGTAGCTCTGTAACAGGCAAGCCCCAGATGGTTAACTAAGGGCGGCCATGGTCNTATCTTTAATCATGAACAACCCCTCTAAGTATTATAATATCAATTTTACAGATGAGAAAAATGAGATTCAAAGATGGCAGCTGACCCAAGGCCACATGGTGGCAAGTCAGGGACAGGTGTGTCTGAACCACAAGCAGTACCTGTTACTAAAGTGAAGCCACTTCCAAATTTTACCTTGTTCTGAAAAAGAGGTTTGGGGCTTGTGGTTATTTAGTGACTTTTCTATTACTGAATAAAAACAGCTCAATAAAATAAAATGAAAGACCAATGAAGGCCAACTTTAGTCTGAATGAATCCCTTATTCCAAGTTGGCCAAGTATAAATAGGCTCATAACAGAACCTTATCCTGAGGATACTGCTAATGGCACGTGCAGAAATGGAAACGGAAGTTCCTCCTGAACATATTATGAGGTCATCTGGGAACAATTAAAGGAAAACAAAAATAAATACAGAATATAAAGGACTCTGAGTCAACGCACTGGTTAGTTATAGCACCTGTATAAACAGTAGTCCATGGACTGCAAAGTTAGGAGACAGAGCCCGGAAAAGAGCAAGGTCCACTCAGGGCCCATGAACCTCAAAATTACCAAAATAAAGGCACATGAAGAAAAAATTCTATTATTAAGTAGTAATTTAAAGAATTCTCACAAGTAGCCAATTTTATACCAATACATACAGTAGTTGGGATCTTCCTTGTAGCTCAGACAGTAAAGAATCTGCCTGCAATACAGGAGACCCGGGTTCGATCCCTGGGTCAGAAAAATCCTCTGGAGAATGGCACCGCACTCCAGTGTTCTTGCCGGGAGAACCCCATGGACAGAGGAGCCTGGTGGGCCACCGTCCCTGAGGTCACAGAGTGGGACACGACTGAGCGACTGACTCTCCCACTGCTATAGAGTAGCTGGGGCTTCCCGTGGGGCGCTGTGGTGAAGAATCCGCCTGCTAAAGCAGGAGACTATGGGCTCAATCTCTGGGTCAGGGAGATCCCCTGGAGAAGGCACAGCAGCCCACTCCAGTATTCTTGCCTGGGAAATCCACGGACAGAGGAGGCTGGCAGGCTACAGTCCATAGGGTCGCAGAGCTGGATGGCACACAGTATATGAAGCAGCTAATCTTGTATCTGGGTGAGATCCCTTTTCTTGCTATTGGCTATGATCTTACACTTTGAAAGTCACTGTTCTCATAAAGCAAATATTGAAAAGAAATAATATACAAGTAGGAGACTCACTGTTTTCCAATAATCAATATAAATGTATTTCAAACTTCTAAAAATATCCTAAGAGTCATAAAACTTTCATTTTAATGATGCTTAATGCATACTTGCCAAAAATCCTAGGTTAGGTTTTAAAAAAATGGTAGGCACTCTTACTCTGAGATCAATCCAAACTATTTATTCAATATTCCTACTCAACAGAACAAAGGAAAGGAACATTCTGTTCTCTTCAACTGGTAGTTGCATAAAGCAAAGCAGGAGCCTTTTTCTTAATGGTAACACCGCAAGTAAACAGACTTTATTAATTCACTGATTAAACAATTAACTAGAAAAACTTCAAATCTATGAGTTCATAGTATTATCCTAACATTCATTCACTGAACAAATATTCATTGATGGCCTTCTACAGAAACCCTCTCTGCCTATGAGTTCACATATATAACAGGAATCACTTCAGTTCAGTCACTCAATCGTATCTGACTCTTTGTGACCCCACGGACTGCAGCATGCCAGGATTCCCTGCCCATCACCAACTCCTGGAGCTTGCTCAAACTCATGTCCATCGAGACAGTGATGCTATCCAACCATTTCATCTCTCTGTCGTCCTTTTCTCCTCCTGCCTTCAATCTTTCCCAGCATCAGGGTCTTTTCCAAAGAGTCAGTTCTTCACATCAGGNAGCCAGCTAGAGGCTCTACCATGGAAGCCAGGTGACTTAGTCCCCTGTGACTCCAGAGGGGAGAGGAAAAATGGGAAGAAAAGTGGGTGAGAATAAAGAAGACAATACCCGGATGGCGTCTGCTGAGCTCCCTGTGGCCGAGGCGCGGGGGGCGCTCGCCCTGCTGTCCTGAGTTGGCTGTGGGTGCTGGGCGACCAGCGTCTCCTGGGTGGTGCCGTGTGGCCGCGCCCTGGGAGAAGGCCTCTGTAACTGCGACTTCTCGTGTTCTGTGTGAAGTTCCTAGCCCTACGTTTAAAACCTTAGTTAAACATAAGTCCCAAGGAATGGTTTCCACTTAGCTAGCTTTCAGAAGCCAGTAATTTGGAAAGGAGAGTACCGCCCCAAAGGTATTTTTATATTTCCATTTGAGTGTACACCTCAGTGATGTTCTGAGACTATAGCACCTCAGATGAAACAGGGAAACTCCGCTGAAGCTTCTGCTCGCTCTCCCTCCAGTTGCAGCACTGGTGGGGGAAGGATGTCGATTTTGTCACATTGATGTCAGTCACTCATCTGGGACTTCTGGTTTTGTTTTTGCTTTGGCTAAGTTGTGAAGAACTGGTCACTGACTTTTTAGAGAAAGCCTACTTTGAGCCACACATTTTTGGGGGCATCTTTAAATCACTTACTATTCCCATTAAGTCAAGTGGACCTTAGAAAGTATTGCTACCAACAAAGCTAGTGGAGATGATGGGATTCCAGTTGANAATATAGGAACATCACTTATATCTGAATATTGGGTTGATGGTCCTGACCAGCATGAAAGACAAGACCATAAAGCCAAGTGTATAAAGACTGGAAAGGAAGAAACAAAACTCTTTTTATTAACACAGATAATATGATTGTATACATAGAAAAACCTGAAAATCAAAAGACAGAATTTTTTAGGATTAAAAAAGTTAGTAAGTTTCCTGAATACAAAATCAATATGCCAAAATGAGTTGAAGGCCATATACAGAGTTTGAAGATGTAATTTTAAAATCTAAGATTTATAATAGTCAAACACACACACCATCTCTATCTATCTGTCCATCTAAGCACATAAGACATAAAACACTTGGGGAAAAGTTCAGTAAACTTTACATAAGCCCATTATGGTGAAATTACAAAAACCTTTGAAAGATACTAAATAGCTAACCGAATGAATAGAGAGACTCAATATTATAAAGATGTCATACATCTCCCCCAGTTGAGCTATAGCTGTAATGTAATTCCAATGAAAATGTCAATAGGATATATCACAGAACTTGACAAGCTAAAACCCCAAATCTAATTGGAAGTGCTAAGGTCAATAATAGTCAAGACAAAGAAGAAAAATGGGTTGTATGGCCTTTCGTCTGCAGATATTATGAATTACTGTAAAGTTAGGGTAATTAAGTAATGGTGACATTAGACATAGGCAAATTGACAACCATCAGAATAAAGGGATTGCCAACCGCCCTGACAAATACGGAAACCTGATTGATGGGGAACCTGGTGCAGCGAATCAGTGGACAAAGGAGAGACATCTCAAAAAATGGTGCCAGGACTCTGGGTTTTCAATAGGGGGAAATAAATTGAACCCTTAAATCTCCCTATACATGAAAATCAATTCCAGGAGGATTAAATATGAAAGATGAAACTGTAAAACATTTAGACGACAACAAAGGAAAAAGCCTGTAAGTTTCTAAGCAGGGGAAGACTTCTTAAACAAGACACAAAATGCAAACACAGGAGCAATGGCACAAGAGACCAACAGAACTAAAATTTTGTAATTTGAGAACTATTTGGATTCTGCCACTCTCTGGGCAAACTTGCGACACTTAGGCTGGGGAAGAGGGCTTCTGAGAAGCACATAAACTGCATCTCATACCTGGAGATTGGGAAAGCTATCTGCTTCGTTACAAAGCAATTAATCAACACTTACCAATGATTAAATAGTTTGTCAGTTTGCACTGAACATTTTAGTTGCATGAGAATGTGTGTGCTTAGTCGCTCAGTCATGTCCAACTCTTTGCGACCCCATGGACTGAAGCTCACCAAGTTCCTCTGACCTTGGGGATTCCAGGCAAGAATACTGGAGAGGGTTGCCATGCCCTTCTCCAGGGGATCTTCCCAACCCAGGGGTTGAACCCAGGTCTCCCGCATTGCAGGCAGATTCTTTACCAATTGAACTACCAGGGAAGCCCACATAAGAATAGGAAGAACATTATATTCTTTTTGAGTCTACAAATATTTACAGAAATTTAATTAACACACAAGGCTAACTGAGATAAGATTATATCACAGCTCAAACGTGTACAAATTGATGCACTGGCAAGCATGCTACTGACCCACCTGCTGCTGCTGCTGCTGCTAAGTCATTTCAGTNGGAGGGAGGGGACAAGTTTACGCCTATGGCTGACTCTTGATGTATGGCAGAAATGAGCACAATATTGTAAAGCAATTTTCCTCCAATTAAAAATAATTTTTTTTTAACCTCAGGTGGAGTTGGGTGCTGGGTTACAGTCCAGGATTAGAAGCTACCCTTGGCTACAGTTCGATTCAGTCCACCATCAGTGTTAGGATCAGTGTGAGGCCAGGCTCTGATTGAGGTGGGAGCTGGAATTATTCTGTAACTGGGAATAGAATGACTATAAGACAAGTAAGTGATCCCATGACACTTTGAACTCTGTTCTCTAAGGGAAAAAACCAGGGATGATTTCCTGGAGAGAATACGTTTCTAGTGAGATTTTGAAGAAGAAACTTGAAACCCTGAGGGACCAGAGAGGGGCTGAACACAACTGAATGTAACAGTAGGAGAAGCCCCCAGATGATGGCGTCTCCTGCCAGGGTCTAGCTCATCGACAGACACCTGGGCTCCCAGCTCATTTTCTCTCACCTTTGGGAAAAGCAGGCTCTCTCCCGGCTTTGGCCAGGGCACTTCTGCACACATTCCTAGCTCCAAGTACTCCCGGTCTCTGAGTCTGCACTCAGGGTTGCAAGGGCAGGGGCTGGCGTCAGGCAGGGGTGACACAACCTGAAAAGAGGGAGAGGCCGTGGAAACAATGCAAGTCCAGCATGTGCCCTCCAGCCACTCCCAGGCTGGCGACGGGCAGGGCTGTCACTGAGGCCGCCAGAGCCCTGGGGCGGGAGCTGCAAGGGGCCCACTGAGCCCAGAGCCACCTTCTCCAGGAGGCCTCACCAGGTGGCCACCCCGATGTGGCAGCTGCGGCGGGCCACGGGCCATTCCACTGTTCCGTGGCGCTTTTCACTACAGTTTTCAGAACACTTCTTAGCTCTGTTTCTCAAATGAGAGCCTCGGTAAAGCACGTCCGTTCCTTAGCAGTTCCATTCCCTCTGCACCTGTTAGCAGTCTCTGACCTTCCTGAGGTTACGGCCTTTATCCATTAGTCAAAGGCTTCCCTAAAGAGAGTCCACCTGTCAGAAGACGGCTCTCTAGGAAGGCTCTCCTGTCGACATGGGGAGGAAGATTCCTGAGGAAATGCCTCCACCTCGGTATGGAGACACTTCTTCCATCAGTCTAGAGGTTCCTTAAGATGATATCTCCTTCAGGTCTCCATCAAAGTGGGTAATCAGTGGAGGATCTTCTCCACTGTGCAGCCCTTGAGAGTAGGTCTCTCCAGTAATCTGGGGTCCGTGGGGATGTCATTGCCTCCAGCAGACTGGATAGCCCCTGCAAGTTCCTGGACAAGAGCAGTCGTAGCAAGATTGAGGGATCAACCACAAAGCCAAGTCAGGCTCAAGTGAAGGTCAGGGAAGGATGTCAGTCCATGCCCAGGTAGATGTTATAAAGAAGGTGAGGGCAGGCACAATAGTTCTCGTGATGTTGGTAATTGAGGGAGCAGAGATAGTGGGAGTCATGGAAACAGGGATACGGCATTGCTGGCTGTTGTTGCAGCAGGGGTGACCACTGGACGAGGAGCAGGGATGGTGGAGGGGCAGACGTTCAAACCACCACCACTATCCCCAGAGGGAAGGATCCTGGAGCAAGGGGAGTGGAGAGTTGGGGAAGAAGAAGGATGATCTAGTAAATGCTGGAGAGGGTGTGGAGAAAAGGGAACCCTCTTACTCTGCTGGTGGGAATGCAAACTAGTACAGCTACTATGGAGAACAGTGTGGAGATTCCTTAAAAAACTGGAAATAGAACTGCCATACGACCCAGCAATCCCACTGCTGGGCATACACACCGAGGAAACCAGAATTGAAAGAGACATGTGTACCCCAATGTTCATTACAGCACTGTTTATAATAGCCAGGACATGGAAACAACCTAGACGTCCATCAGCAGATGAATGGATAAGCAAGCTGTGGTACATATACACAATGGAGTATTACTCAGCCATTAAAAAGAATACATTTGAATCANACTCCGGGAGTTGGTGATGGACAGGGAGGCCTGGCGTGCTGCGGTTCATGGGGTCACAGAGTTGGACACGCCTGAGCGACTGAACTGAACTGAACTAGCACGTGCTCTGGTGAACCTGACTTAGTTTCTTCACCCTAACAGAGGCTAGAAAACTAGTGTCAGCCTCAGGCATTTGCCCTTGAGGCAGTTCTACCTTTAGAGTGTGCTTGGTGCTTATTTTTACTGATACTTTTTGACAACTTCTCTGCGCCCATCATTGGAATAAATAGTCTTAAACATGTCTAAATTAGAATGCCATATAATTTCTCATGGGTACATCTAGTCCACTTAATGCTGATGGAAAAGTGTCACCATTCGCAGATTTTAAATCAGAAAACTAGGTTTATCAGTCTCCTCCTTTATAACTTTTGAATTTTGCATTATTCTAAGAAATCTTTTCCTATCCTGAGCTCATAATAAGCCTCTGTATTTTCTTCCAAAATATGTATATACACCCCTTATATGCAGTAGACCTTTACGAAATCATCAGTAGTGCTTGATTCTATCTTTATAAATAGCTGAAGCAGAAATAACCTTTTCCTGGCTGGATTGCTTACGTCAACAAGTTACTGAAGATTTCATCATCTTTACTTTTCTGATTTGAAATGCTAGTTTACCTTTCAGTAAATCCCCGGTGTTCAAAGGTATATTTCTAGAATTTCATTTTACTGTTGTTTTTGTTTTATTTCTGTGTTAATATTTTTGCGTTTTCAATTATCTTTCATTATTTTTATGTCTAGATAAATTCTTTATTCCTTTCTTATCAAAAATGTCTTGACTTATTCTTCTTTTACACATAAATTTCAAAATCAGCAGGGCAGTTGTTTTAAAATTTTTTATTGAGATTACCTTGAACCATAGTTCTGTTTGTTAGAGTTCTATAAGGTTGAAGCAAGCTGACAGAAAAGCTGAAGAATAGTGGCATAAGCAAGATAAGATTCTTTCCCACGTTTAGGAAAACTGGAAGTGGGCAGACCGTTATAGGCATGGCATTCTCTTGGTGTTAGGGACCCAGGAGTTTTGCTCCCTTGCTTTCGGTTCCTCATACATACTAGTCAGGCCCCACTGTACAGTTTTTACATGTGGTTGTGGTTATTTTCTGCATTTTCTTTCCCCATCTTCATGTAGACCAATCCAGTTTAAAAGTTTCTTTAAATACAGTTATTGTTATTTCAGTTTAAAAGTTATCTGACTAAAGAGTCTTTGCTTGGTCAGCCCTGTAAAGTAGCTTTTTCAGTCACATCTGCTGTCTTGAAACACTTATCTCAAGTTACTCTAATTATTTGTTGACCCTTCTTTATACTCCCCAATCTCTCTGAGAGTTTGTTGTAACTTTATCATTGTGTGCTTAATGTGTAGAACAGTGCCTTGTTCATAGTAAGCATTCAAAAACTTGTTGAAATAATTAATTTTGAAAACGAGTGGGAATTTCTATAATCTTAGATATAATCTATTTTTAAGATAAGTTTTGTTTTAGTTCTAATATGCACTTTTCATTTTTGTACAATATGTTCTAGTTATTTGGGTCATATGTGACTTTATGCATATCTTCTTATAGTGATGTCTTTTTGTTAAGTTTGCTTTCTCAGATACTTAGTATTAATATCACTTCATTTACTGTTTAGGTAAGTGACTCTATTTAGGTAAGACGAGATAATAGTGTATGGCCTTTGATCTTGTCTTGACTTAACTGAATGAGGTTAATAGCAGTGATATCCGCCTGTATTTTCAAAACTACTTGCTTAAGTGAAAAGAACATTTTTGTGACTTTTTTCCCTGCATAAATCATATTTTCTATTGTGCCTGTCGGTACATCTGGGATAAATAAGGGAAGCTATATAGTGTTTAAACACCAGAGGGTGCCAGAGGTTCGTTTTTTATTCTTTATATTTCAGAATCAGAGGTGACAAATATAGTACCTCTACATGTTTGTGTAGTTAACTTTATTTAAACTGGAAACTGGAAATTTGATAATCATAAGGAGTTATTGTTAATTTTTTTGAAGAGGTGATCGTGTCTTATGATTAAAGTTTTTCTTTAGAATCCTTATATTTTAGAGAGATAATAAAATATTTGTGGATGCATATTATATATATGCAGATATTTATGTATACATGTATAACTTAGGCATTATAACAGCTAGAGGTTAAGTGGTTGTTTTTTTTTTTAATTTGCCTTAAAAGCTACTTAGAAAATTACATAGGACAAGGTTACATACTGTTTGTACAGATATTACTCCATCAACTTTAATGTCCCATTTTCTTCTTATTGCAGGAATCAGATTCTCTAGTGTAGATTAAACATGTGTTCTATCTTGATTCATATGTAATTAATTGTTTTATTATGTATTTATACATAATAACAGATGGTTAATCATTCCAAGGAAGGACTTAGAAAACTGTCTCTGGTGATAAAATCTTGGAAAGACAGGAGACAGAAGAAACACCCTTCTGAGCTGTGCAGATTAAATCTAGGGTTAAATTTAACAAAAAAGTCTTGGAGTAGTTGCCTTTATGCTAAATCTTGTTAGACATTAAGTTCTTAAATATTCCTCACAGCAAAATTACATGAATGAAGACTTAGAGATGTGATTGTGAAAGCTTTCAAAATTATCAGCCAGATTTTATTACAGTAAAATGCTATTTAGGAAAAATTATCTTTATGCTTACATGCAGAATGAACTGGGAAGGAATATACTCTGAAGTAGTTCTTAAAGTCACTCAAGTTTGAGAAATACTGCAATATCCTATGCTATGTTTCTTGAAAAAAATTTCCCATGGGGAAAAATACCTTTAAAATAGCATAAAAGGAGAGTAAGCAGGATGCTGTGTGAGTTTATATACTGGCTGTAGTAGGTAATGCAGAGATTATGCTCAAAGGTGATGAAACAAGAATATTGAAGGTAAACTTATTTTACCAGGGATTAGTAACCTAAAAGAAGATCTTCTTAAAAAGAAATGTACCCTTGGAAGTTCAAAAGTTGTAGCAATTGGACAGACACTTTAAAAGTATGGAAGCAAACTAACATTTCCAAAGTAGGCAATTGAAGTCGATCTGGAATATGGATCGGGCATTGACAGCTGAAAGATAATAAAGCAAAAGGAGCTGAAGACTAGAACAAGAAAGGGAGAATAGCCTGAGAAAGGCCAGGGTCAGTAGGAGCTATTTGATGGTAAGAAATGGGAGGGAAGAATGTGCTAGAAAGGCCAGGGTCGGTAGGAGCTATTTGATGGTAAGAAATGGGAGGGAAGAGTGTGCTAAGTTAAGGTCATTACCTGGGAGGCCTTGAATATCAGATTGAGTTCATGGGATCATGAAATGTTTTATAACAGGAAAGTAATGTGATTTTTTTCTACTAGAGAAGAATTAGTCTGATGCTATTACAGATCTTAAGAGGGTAGAAGAGATTTTAAAAGGTAGGCACAAGCGGTGGTTAACTTTATTAAAAAGCTGAAGAATTAGATCAGTTTCAGAAGCCAGAATGCAAGCCAGGTGATTGGGTAATACTTCTTTAACTTTGCATAGTAACCTATTGCCCCGACAGAATCTTGGGTTGGAAGCCTTTCACTGTTAAATTTCCTCTTGTATATCTTTTAGAATGAAACAGGCCCATATCTTTCATAACACCTTCATTAAAAAATATACTGCATCAGACCAGAGGTCTTGAAGACATGATTCAGAGATTCTCACTTTCTTTGCCTCTAAAATTAAACCGACCCAGAATCATAAATATACCTCAGTTGCAAAGCCTTTATTCCTGTCTTGGCCTATCTTTTTTAGCCTTATCAACAATGCTGCTATGACATTGTGTTGTCTTTGCTTTCCTTCAGTCTGCCTCCTCTCTTAGAGGAAGTTTTAAATGGTTCAGGTACTGTTGATCGTGGTACCCTTTCCTCTTCGCTCCTTAGGGTCTCCCATTCTTCATGCTGCCCTCTGTAACCATAGCAGCTGATAGCTGAACTAGAGAGAGCTGAGTTCAGCTTGGGGTCTAAATAGAAGGGGCAGAGATGGCTAGACAGGAACAAATCTTTCTGGGTGGTTAGCTCCCTGCTGATTTCAGAGAAGGGCTGCAAGAAGATTCTGAAAGACATGGGACAGTCTCTTCATTGATGAATTACATTCAGTTCTAGTACTTTGCTGCTGCTGCTAAGTCTCTTCAGTCGTGTCCAATTCTGTGCAACCCCATAGATGGCAGCCCACCAGGCTTCTCCGTCCCTGGGATTTTCCAGGCAAGAGTACTGGAGTGGGTTGCCATTACTGTCTCGGCTAGTACTGTGAATGGGACTGCTGGTAATAGGAGGCCTGGAGTGGGTTGCCATTTCCTTCTCCAGTGCATGAAAGTGAAAAGTGAAAGTGAAGTTGCTCGGTCGTGTCCAACTCTTTGTGACCCCATGGACTGCAGCCCACCAGGCTCCTCCGTCCATGGGATTTTCCAGGCAAGAGTACTGGAGTGGGTTGCCATTACTGTCTCGGCTAGTACTGTGAATGGGACTGCTGGTAATAGGAGGCCTGGTACTGGTCTCTGCAGTCTGTATGTGAGACTTCAGCAGGGGTTCAGTGGGAACACTCACCTGTGGAAGCAAGGTACAGTGTACAGGGCCAGTGTACCTGGCACACAGCTGACATTGTGACCATGCCATGTTGTGTGCAAGTGTGTAAAGGCTGTGTGCTGTATACCTTAAATAAGTCTGGGGGTTTTTTAAAGGGAAGAATGAGGCCATGTTCTGAACTTCATTATATTTCTCTGTCTTCAGTTTTCTTTTGATTGAGTAATCCATGTATATAGTACAACATTCAAAGGGTAGAAAAGATTACGTGTTTGCATGCTAAGTCACTTCAGTTGTGTCCGACCCTTTGTGATCCCATGGACTGTAGCCCACCAGGCTCCTCTGTCTGTGGGATTCTCCAAGTGAGAATACTGGAGTTAGTTGCCTTGTCCTGCTCCAGGGGATCTTTCTGCCCGAGGGATCAATCCCGTATCTGTTAATGTCTTCTGCATTGGCAGACAGTTTCTGTACCACTAGTGTCACCTGGAAAGCCCTTAGGAAGCGAGTATGATATGATATAAAATGTCTTCTTCCTACTCATGCTTCCCAGTTTCCCCCTCCAGAGATGAGTTTCTTGTGTATCCAGAGATATGCCCATAGAAGTTACGCCCATGTAAGTGTGTATTTTTTTCCCCAAGGTACAGTCTATTCTATACCTTGTTTTGTTTAGTTTTTCCCATTTCGTAATACACCTTGGCATTTGTTCTCTATCTGGCCAGAGAGCTCCCTTATTCTTTTAAGTGGCTGAGAGTGACATTAGAAAGTACCCTAATCGAAGTTATTCATTGTTTAGAGGAAGAAAATTTTGTCCTAAAGGTGTTAAGTAACTGGTTGGGATTCTATTTCAGAGTGAACAGATTCTGTAGGAGTGAACAGAGTTTTTAATTGCATGTACTTGGCCTCTTTTTTCTTTTTTAATAGATGGTTTTTTAGTGCAGTTTTAGGTTCACAGGAAAATTGATTGGCATGTTATAGAAAATTCTAATACATACACAGCCTCAATCATTACCAACATCCCCCACCAGAGTGGTCTGTTTGTTATGATTGATGAAGCTACATTGAGACATCATTATCAACCAAAGTTCATCGTTTACCTTACAATTCACTCTTGTGTGGTGTGTTCTGTGGGTTTTTACATTTTCGTGTGATGACATATATCCCCCATGATAGTGTCATACAGATACTATATATTTCACTGTCCTAAAAAGTCCTATGTTTTCTGCCTAGTCATCCCTTTCTGCTGCTGCTGCTAAGTCGTGTCAGTTGTGTCCAACTCTGTGTGACCCCATAGAGGGCAGCCTACCAGGCTCCCTGGTCCCTGGGATTCTCCAGGCAAGAACACTGGAGTGGGTTGCCATTTCCTTCTCCAATGCATGAAAGTGAAAAGTGAAAGTGATGTCACTCAGTCGTGTCCGACTTTTAGCAACCCCGTGAACTATAGCCTACGAGGCTCCTCTGTCCATGGGATTTCCCAGGCAAGAGTACTGGAGTGGGGTGCCATTGCCTTCTCCGATCCCTTTCTGCTAACCCTTGGCAACTACAGGTCATCTTATTATCTCCATAATTTGCATTTGCCAAGAGATCATATAGTTGGAATCATCAGTATATAGCTTTTTCAGTTTGGCTTCTTCACTTAATAACATGCGTTTAAGTTTCCTCCACATCTTTTCATGGTATGGTACCATTTCTTTTTAGTCCTCAACAATATTCCACTTCTGGATTTGCTATAGTTTGTCCAGTTACCCACTGAAGGACATCTTGGTTGTTTCCAGGTTTTGACAATTAGGAGTAAATCTGCTAGAAACATCCATGTACAGGTTTTTGTATGGATGTGAATTTTCAGTTCCTTTGGGTTAGTACAGAGGAGTATAATTGCTGGATCATATGGTAAGAGTACAGAGAAGGTAATGGCAACCCACTCCAATACTCTTGCCTGGAAAATCCCATGGACAGAGGAGCCTGGTAGGCTCAGTGCATGAGATCGTGAAGAGTCAGACACGACTGAGCAACTTCACTTTCACTTTTTTCACTTTCATGCATTGGAGAAGGAAATGGCAACCCACTCTAGTGTTCTTGCCTGGAGAACCCTGGGGACAGCGGAGCCTGGTGGGCTGCCGTTTGTGGGGTCGCACAGAGTCGGACACGACTGAAGCGACTCAGCAGCAGCAGCAGCAGCAGCAGCAGCATGGTAAGAGTATGTTCAGTTTTGCAATAAACTGCCACACTGTCTTTCATGGTGGCTGTACCATTTTGCGTTCCCACCAGAAATGAGAGTTCCTGTTTCTCCACGCCCACATCAGCATTTGGTATTAAGGGTTTTGGCCATTCTGATAGGTGTGTAGTGGTATCTCATTGTTTTAATTTGCATCTCCTTGATGACATAGGATGTGGAGCATCTTTTCATATGCTTGCCATCTTTTTGGTGAGTTGTCTTTTAGGTCTTTGGCCAATTTTTTAATCTGTTTGTATTCTTATTGTTGTGTTCAAAGAATTCTCTATATATTTTGGATAACGGTCGTTAATCAGATATGTGTTTTGCCAATATTTTCTCCCAGTCTATGGCTTGTTTTTTTATTTTCTTGATACTTTATTTTTACTCAGACCTTTTAAAATATTTTTTTAAACTCAAATCTTGGTCCATCTTTAGGTTTACAGTTTCTGTTGTACTTACATTTAAGCTTTAAGTATTCAGATGTTTCTGGAATACTTCTTTGTTTACATAGGTGGTAAATTAGTTCTTAGAACCATTCTCAGCATCCCATACCTCTGACAGTACCTCTGTGACATATGATAAGGTGGAGACGAACCATTTTTACACAGTTTCTTTATATTTTGTTTGGTTGATTTTAGATACTAATTTTTAAAGTTTTCTTTTCCTTATTACAGAGACACAGTTTTAAAGGTTAGGCTTTTAAATATACTGTTCAGGTTGTGGAACCATATTTCTTTCTCTTCACTTGCAACTGCTGTGTCTGACACTTAATTTTCTTTCATTTAGTTTGAATCTCTTATACCTATGTGAGTGGCGTCTCTTTCCCTCTCTTACCCTTAACATGCTGCTTTTTAAAGTTGAACACCAGAGGCTTTCATATCTTAAACACTTAATTGGTATAGTTTATTTCCCTCTTTTGTACACAAATGCATTACTACAAGGAGGTTCAAATCTATTGATATGAAACCACATGACAGATCATTTGGCCCATGCAATAAATGGAAGCAATATCTTTTTTATAGAATCATGTTTGTGTAAATTGTTATACATTGGTACCTGAGTTATGGTCAGTGACATGCCTCTTATGTATGGTGTTAAGGATGCCATTAGAATTTTAGTATTTCTTTGGTCTTTCTCTTCTCTCTCCTTAAAGATAATATACTCATCTTAGTATACCGTAACCATGTAGCAGTTCTGTTATATAAAAACAACTATTTAATTTTGCTGGCACAATGCAAGGAACACAAACATATTTTGTGTTCTTTTATGTATGTCTTTTACATATGTGTGTATAATTTTATATCTTAAATATTAGCCCTTTGCAGCCATTTGCTTCACGAGGTGGTTTAATGAATTCAGTTGGTACAGATGGAGCACACCAAAAGTCTGAAGCAGAAATACAAAGCTAGTTTTAACCATACAGTTTCAGAATAGCTAGTCTAAAGAGATCCTTCTCAAGGGCCTTTTTATGGGTATAGACCTTTCAGTATCGAAAGGTTTCTCCTCCTCCTTAGTGGACCAGTGGAGGACACTGGGGATATTTTAGGGGTTTTTAATCATCTTGGATGAAAAAAAAGAAGCCTGTTTTTATTTCATTGTCTTTCATTGGAGGCAGTTTGTGGATAACTTAGACTAACTTCCAAACCCCTGTTTTTTGCAAAAACTTGTTTATTTTAATTGGAGGACAATATTGCATTATCTGCCATACATCAACGTGAATTGGCCATGGGTATCCTGTCCCTGCCGCAAGCCTCTCTCCCACCCCTCTAGTTTGTCACAGAGCACTGGACCAAATCCCTCTTAGTGCACCCTATTTACTAAACTACGAGAGGGAGAAATGGGCACCAGGAGACAGGTGTCTGTGATCCATCTTTCTGATATTAAATGTACTAGTGGTTAGAGATACCGGTTAATTTTAAAGACTGACAGAGTGGGATAGCCATGCCTCACTTTTTCTCTTGCTTGGATAAATTAAGATAATATCTTTAGTTATAAGAAGAGATCAACACTTCCTTGCTCTTTGAAATCACTCATTCACATACCACCACCCCCACCAAAAAGCTTTCCTTTTTTTTTTCTATTAGAGATGAAGATGACATCAATGATGTGACTTCCATGGCAGGGGTCAATCTCAGTGAAGAAAACGCCTGCATCTTAGCAACAAACTCTGAATTGGTTGGCACACTCGTTCAGTCCTGTAAAGATGAACCATTCCTTTTCATTGGAGCTCTACAAAAGCGAATTTTAGACATTGGTAAGTATGATTATTGACCTGATAAGACTGTCTGATCCAAGGAAAATGTCGCCAAGAGTTAGATAGCCTAGGTTGGTTTTTCTGGAAACTCTGAAGCTTAACAAAAGCTCTGGAAGTAATCAAGATTTCAAGAGTGTTACAGAAGAAGTATATTATTTTAAAAATTATTAAAGTAACAAATCATATAATCTGTGGTTTCTGGTATAGGTAGTGGTTAATATCATAAGTATATAAATATACTTATGATATTTCTTTTTTCTGTGCTGTTCTTTCTTGGTTGGCTTTTAGGCATGTAATTTATGTTACAAATTTGTGTTTATGAAACAAATAGCCAACGAGATTAAGTCCCTTTTTCCTCATCTCCACCCTGAAACTCAAATCCATCCTTACAGTAAAAGAGCAAAACTAGAATATCAGAGTTCTCTCTGGCCAGTAGTTGTTAGATGGCCTGAAGTATGTGAAGGGAAATGGTAGAGAACATACCTGTTTTATTCTGGAGCCAAACATTTTTGTTGTTAATAGCAAACTCACAGCGGTAACTGAGAAAAGAGACAAATTCAAGAGAGATTGCTGTGTTTGTGTCTTCTCGTTTCTTGTGTCCTGACCCAGGGGCTTGCCAGAGAATAACTCTCCTCCTTCACCCATGTCCAACTTGAGGGGCCAGCACCAGTGACCTTTTAGTATGCTTGAGTAAGAACCTTTGCATTCTTTCTTGAAGGCTTCACACACAACTGTAAAAGTTTCAGATGTTTGATACATCCATGGTATATTTAAGGACTATAAAATGCATTGCTGTTACATATTCTAAGTCTGCTTAAAAATTACTCAGTAAATATTTGAGCTCCTACTGTATGCTGTACAAATTATCACTTGTTTCACCTCAGTATATGTTATCCTTTTATTTTGAAAAAGTAGAATTTCAGTTCAGTTCAGTCGCTCAGTTGTGTCTGACTCTTTGCGATCCCATGAATCGCAGCATGCCAGGCCTCCCTGTCCATCACCAACTCCTGGAGTCCACCCCAACCCATGTCCATCGAGTCAGTGATGCCATCCACCCATCTCATCTTCTGTTGTCTCCTACTCCTCCTGCCCTCAATCTTTCCCAGCATCAGGGTCTTTCCAAATGAGTCAGCTCTTCGCATGAGGTGGCCAAAGTATTGGAGTTTCAGCTTCAACATCAGTCCTACCAGTGAACACCCAGGACTCATCTCCTTTAGGATGGACTGGCTGGATCTCCTTGCAGTCCAAGGGACTCGCAAGAGTCTTCTCCAACACCACAGTTCAAAAGCATCAATTCTTCGGGGCTCAGCTTTCTTCACAGTCCAAATCTCACATCCATACATGACCAGTGGAAAAACCATAGCCTTGACTAGACGGACCTTTGTTGGCAGAATAATGTCTCTGCTTTTTAATATGCTATCTAGCTTGGTCATAACTTTACTTCCAAGGAGTAAGTGTCTTTTAATTTCATGGCTGTAGTCACCATCTGCAGTAATTTTGGAGCCCAGAAAAACAAAGTCAGCCACTGTTTCCCCATCTATTTCCCATGAAGTGATGGGACCAGATGCCATGATGTTAGTTTTCTGAATGTTGAGCTTTAAGCCAACACTTTTTCACTCTCCTCTTTCACTTTCAGAATTTACATTAGTTCAAAAGGATTGGAATTCAGAAAAGCTAATTGTAAAACGTTTGTTTGCAGTTTGCTTGTGTTTTGACTGCTCTCCTCTCCAGCCCTCCTTCTCCCTCTTTCTTCTCCCCATCTCTTTCTTTCTCCTTCGTTTTCTTCATAGCATTCTGTTTTGTAATGTGCAGGAGGTGGTTCCTTAATTTGGGATTAAGCCTAAGCACATACCTTTCTGTGATGGCTTGGGAAATTTGCTGGTGTTTTAACAGCTTTTAGCCACATAATTATTTAGAACTCTGGTGGAGCACAAGTAGATTCGTACTTAATTTTATCAATACGCTGCCCCCTTCTAAATTTTATTTCTCGCTTGATTTAGACCTTGACTGTGATAGGAGAACTTTTAGTATTGAAAGAACATTTTTGATCTTTTAGGACAGAGATTGACAGGTTGTTTTTTTTTTTTTTTTTTTTCTGCAAAGGACCAGATAGTAAATTTTTGCTACTTTGTGGGCAAATATAGTCTGTGTAGCAACTCCTCACCTCTACTGTTATATTACAAAAGAAGCTGTAGACAATATATGAACAAATAGGAAAGACTGCATTCCCATCAAACTGTATCTATAAAGAGAGACCAGATTTAGTTTGCTAACCTCTGCTTTCAAGGAGAATTCTGGGGATAAGTCTTTGTATTTTCAGTTCTTAGTGATAAAACACAAACTTGTCATTTAATATGATGGAAAATTGCAAAACTTCTTCCCTTTAATTACCTAAGCTTTTAAAACAAAAACCATAGAGTGAATGGAGTTATATATTTCTAGGAATGTTCTTCATTTATAATAAAATTCCCTGTTCACAGAACAGGTCAGAACCAAGATCATTTTTTAATAACAGGAGTTATAAATTAACCCAAAGAATTTGGGGAGGAAGATTTTCTTACTTGAATATGGTAGGGGAGTAAACATGCCAGTGTTCTTCCTTTTTTGCTAATTACCGAAGTTAAATTACACAGACTTTCTGTAAAATCACATAGTAAGCTTTTGAACACCAACTTGATCTCCTTAATCAGTTAATGATGACTTTACTAAAGAGAGTGTTTTATTTTTAAGTGAGACTTTAACTTTGTAATTCTGTTATGTTTTATCATCAGTTTAGTGAGGATATTAGAAAATTTGACTGTTCACTATGCCCTGAAATTGTTTGCAATTCTGAACACTTGTGTTTTTTTTAGTATTTTAGAAATAAGGATTATTTCTTTAACTTAGGCTTCTGTTTTATGTATATGAAATTATCTTCAAAGTTTTTTCCCAGACACTATATTATTAAATGTTTGTTTTTCTTAAAGTATCAACTGGCATATTGTCCTTTACATACCCATGTTTACTTATAATTTTAATCACTGGATTGTTTTGAAATTATATTATTGCTGCTATACAAGGCCCCACTATTTATTTATGCTGACATTTTAGTAAAGTGGATTTGACTTTCCAGTTTTTTCCCCGTCCTTGAATCATATATTGGTGATGAATTCAGTTTTGCTACAAAGTAATGAACTACATTTTGAAGGTTTAGTACAGATGAAGCTGAATCATTTTATATTCTTTTTCAGTCTGGTTTAACATAGCCCATGTTTTGAACTAAAGTTCAACATTTCTTATGGCAGCATTTCTTATGCTTAAACAATATATTTAAGATTTGTTGGCTTTTTAAATTAAAGGTTTTTTTTTTGCAATCCTTATTCACACTTTGAGTATATAAGAATGTATTTCAGATATATTACAAATTAAATATTATATTTTTTACATTTGTGTAAATGCATATGTTAAAAACAAACACTATAGCACTTAGAAAACTCATATAGATGAGATTACGTAATTGTGTGTATCTTTAGGGTTATCATCTCTGATGATACAGGTGGTTTCACTGAGCTGGAGAACTGCTATTTAAATACTGATGAGGTTGTTTTATAAATGAGCTTCTGCTTTGGGGTATGTAGTCTAAATTGTTTTCCTGAAACTTTCTTCCTAGTTAGCAGAAGGAAGAATAGAAGTTTGGTTTATTTATAGAAAGAGATATAGTGAAAGAGAAGTTTTTTTAATTGAAGAGTAAAATGATGAGGCTTTGAATTCATTTCAACTTGTAAACTAATTATCAAGTCAATTTATAGAACATGAGTTAGTGCAAAGTAAGCATGATTGGTATTGGACAAAAAGTATAGGTGTGTCGTGTAGACAAGTTATTAACAGAGACTCACAATCTGAATTCATGGAAATAAATGTTGTAAATTGCTAACAGTGTCAAACAGGGCAAAATGTAATTTTCTATTTTTTTAATTACTAAAATTAGCAGAATACAGCACTAATTTCTGCAGTTACCATTTTCCTCCCTGAACACTAGACTTGATTTGTGTTCTTATTAACTTTGTCCTATAAATGACCTTGCAAGGAGAATGATTCTAGAGGCTAAGTGAAACAATGTCTATATTTTCTGAGGCTCCAGGCTAGGTTTTATTAATGTAATGTCTAAGATCTTTGAAGTTGTGACTTTACCAGGAAAATCATAATCTCCAAACCTTTATTCATAATGGGTATGACTTCCAGGGGGAACAGAATACCTGCTGTGCTAATTATTTCAATTATCAGCCTCTACTAAAACACGTAATGGATTTTCCCTGCTTCCACAGGTAAAAAGCATGACATTACGGAACTTAATTCTGATGCTGTGAACTTGATCTCCCATGCAACACAGGAGCGATTACGAGGCCTTCTAGAAAAACTGACTACAATTGCTCAGCATCGAATGACAACTTACAAGGTAAAGGAAATCGTTAGAGGAGACCAAACACTTCTCTCTCCTTTTTGTTCTGTTAAAGGTAGCTTTTTGATATGGATTCATATTCTAGGTACATTTTTCAAGGAAATGGTTGAGACATAATTCATATTGGTAGAAAATCAAAATCTCATTCCTAATGTGCCTTATTTAGATATGTTTACATGACAAATAAAAAGAGTTTCAGTAGTATCCAAAGCTTCTGTGTTAGTGTAGACTGAAATATGCATCTGTTATGCCTGAGGCTTCTCTTCCTAAAGCTCTTAACTGGAAAGGGGAGGATGTGTTAGAAGGAAATATTGGGTAGCTGTGTTCTCTTCAGTGATCCGTACTCTGCTGGCAACTCCCATTTCCTTTCAGTGAGTTAAGTGATTGCATTGAGGACTTTTATTTAAAAAATTACATGCACAAATAGCCTTGTCTTATTCCTAGTGGTATGAACCAAATCACTTGCCATCATCAGGATGAAAGCACTAGATTTATTTGTATTATGGTTTCGATGGAGGACAAATGTATTGGTTGATGAGGGTTAAAAAAGAAAAAGATAACCCTCATATCAAGAAATGTTCACGGCTAGATTTTATACAACATGATACATGATACCTTATAAGGTTTTGAGTTTGCAAGAATGGTCATTGTCATAATGTCCTAGATATAGGTTAAAAGGAATCTAGGGAAATATCAGCTATGCTTATGGTAAATTTCCTGGAGGAAATCATTCTATTTTCTCCCCTTTCTGCTTTAGAAAAAAATGAAAACAAGACCCCTAATGTCAGTATTTATTTCTGTGTACTTCTGGAATTTATCCATTTCTTTTGGGTTCTTTAATTTATTGGCATACCGTTGTTCATAATATTCTCTGGTAATCCTTTTTATTTTTATAAGGTCAGTGATAATGATCCTACTTTCTTTTCTCATTTTGTTTCCTGAAGGTATAAGGGTGGTTACTTAGTTACAATTTCCTCTTTTAATATAGGCATTTCTTTATTGCTATAAAATTCCCTCTAAACACTGCTTTTGCTGCATTCAATAAGTTTTGGTACATTGTGTTTTTGTTTTCATTTTTCTCTTAGTTATTTTCTAATTTCCCTTGAGACTTCTTTTATCTGTTGGTTATTTAAAAGTATATTGTTTAATTTCCACGTATTTGTGAAATTTCCAGTGTTCTTTCTGTTGATTTCTAGCTTCATCCCATTGTTGTCAGAGAATATTCTTAGCACAATTCAGTCATTTTAAATGTAGTGAGGCTTGTTTTGTGGCCTAACATATGATCTTTCTTAGAGGCTATTCCATGCGCACTTGAGAAGAATGTATATTCTGCTGTTGTTGGGGAGGAGTGTTCAGTATGTCTGTTAGATCTAGTTGGTTTATAGTGTTAGTCTTCTGTTTTCATATTGATATTATCTAACTATTCAATCCAGTATTGAAAGTAAGGTATTAAAGACTTAACTACTGTTGTAAAACTTTGTCTTTCTGAGTTCTCCCCTTTTCCTCACCCTGTTGTTTCAGAGCTACATGAGTGTATTTTCATTTACAGTAGACGGTTTCTGTACAAAATGTAGCATGTATATTTAGTATGGGATAGAATTTTTCCAATGATTGATTGTAATGGAATGGTTTCCATTACAATTTCCAATGTGATATTTACTATCCCAGATACCATCCAAAGCTTTACTATGTATAACCTTCAGATGGAGTAGTTCTTGTAGGTACTCAGCAGCACGTATTCCAAGGATTTAGTTGCCCCAGGCAAAATGGATAGTATCTACTCCACTTAGAAAACTCAGTGATTTAGCTTTAAGCTAATACCTCCTTAACTTTCTGCCTTAATATTGTCTATCCTGATTGATTTTTCTCCCCTCTGCCCTTCTCCACACTTACTCTTTAATATACCTAATGCCACTGTGTGCGTTCATGCATATAGAAAGGCAGCTACATGATCATCCTTTTTTAAATACAAATGTTAATCGTTTAATTATTTTTGGATCTAATTCAAAATTATACTAATTTTGTAGACTCTGATTGTAATAACTTTTGTGTCACAGATTGAGCCTTGTCTTTATATTTCAGTTCATCCTGATAGGATTTGTTTTTATCTGTACAGTGTAGGAAAATTTACTCCATGAATTTCATAACAATGAGCTACTTTTATTAAAAGCAAAATCCTGCCATCTCTTTCAATTTGAAATCCATCTACTTTTGATAATCTTTCACCTGGTTAGATATAATTCTTTAATTAATCATAGTCAGAAATTGAAATTTAAATAAAGAAGTAGAACGTAAAACACATGTGATGCAAAGCTTCTGATCTTGCTGCCAGGTTTTTCCTCACTGAAGATATATTAGAGTCTTCTAGTGCCAGTGGCTGTGGAAAAGCTTCAGTGTTTTCCAGCTGAAAGGGGCTGTAGTACTTTCTTTAGATGGGATTTACTTGATGATGTTATCATTTGGTCTGAGTCCTTGTATTTTCATTACTAAACCACTCTCCTCTGTGATCCAGGAAGACTTCAGTTAGACCAGCTGGATAGACAGGAGGGATCATGATAACATTGGGGTTACTGTTATTTAAATAAAGTTAGAGACTCAGTATAAATAGGGAAGACACTCATTTGTTTAGGATCTGGAAGAGTAAAGGAAGGATGCATTAAGCAAGAGGTAGTTTCACTGAGCTAGGGGAGAGAGAGAGAGAAGGAATCTTAGCATGGAAATGAGATTGGGTTCAAATTTAGAAAGTCTGTGCCCCTTTTTAATTTAGCATCTGTTGTCCTTTTAAATTAAATCCTTTCAGTAAACTATCTCCAGAGTGTATGAACACAAAAATGGTAAAAATGAAGTATTTAAGAAACCACTGGTTATTTTGTTTATGCCTGTATGGTTGGTCCATAATGTATTCCATATTCTATCTTGTATTATTTAACTTTAAAAAACATTTGAGAATTCTTCTTTGTATTAAACACAAAGTAAAATAAGTAGCACTAATACATCCTTGTTCGTTATACTATGTAATACTCCTTTGATCCGGTTAAATACCAACAATAAAAATTTAATTTAAAAAGAATCTTGGGCATATGAAATCTCTCAGTCCCAGTTAATTGAATCATCCATGAGCACAGGATAAAACAAAGATGGGAATGGTACTGTAACCAGATTTCCAAGCCAGGCACTGACTGTTGGACTAAATGTTTAAAAACATTCAGTTTTCCTGTTATACAGTTTCCCTCCTATAGCTTAGATGTCTGAATTACTGAGATGAATAGATGGCAGGAAGTCACTCCCCACCCCCACAAGCATATATGTATTAATATTCAGAGAGACGGATGGTCATATCAGATGAAGAAAATAACAAAGTATTTAGATTGTAAAGCACTGTTTTATAGTTTAGCATATCAGAATAAATGAAACTGTAAACTTTATCCTTTTATGGAACATTGACAATGAATAATTACACTTATTTATGCAAGTTTCTGCCCAACTCCATAGCTTACAGAAATCCTCACAACAGTGTTTAGGATTTTAATGTTTGCCATTTGATCTTATGTTGTCTTTTGATAGAAGTTGTGTTTGCTTGTCAAAGTTAGACCAATTCAGCAATAGAAGCAAAGGTAATAACTTTCATCTTTGGTATATTTTTCAGGGAGGTGATTATTTATTTTTATCTTTTATGGGCCTAAGATTTAACTAATCATTAAAGTCTGATGAGATTGACAGTAGTTTAACTAAAAAGATTTAGATGATAGGTAAACAATACACTGTTTTGCTTTCTATTCCTATTATCAGGATCTGTTGGGCTTAATTCCTTTTTCCTCCCCTCTGGATGCTTACTAGGAAAGCTCTTTGAAATTTTTGCTTAATCGCCTCTCACATTTTAAGAATGAAGGCTTCCCTAGTGGTTCAGATAGTAAAGAATCTGCCTGCAATTCAAGAGACCCAGATTCCATCCCTGGGTCAGAAAGATCCACTGCAGGAGGGAATGGCAACCCACCCCAGTATTCTTGCCTGGAGACTTCCCTAGACAAAGGAGCCTGGAGGGCTACAGTCCATGGGATTGCAAAGCGTTGGACATGACTGAGGGACTTTCAAACTTCTTTTTAAATTGCCTCTCAGATTTTAAGAATGATTAACATACTTGCTTTGTTTAGCAGAAATAACATATTACCTCCTGAAAATTTACCTCCCTAGGTATCTTGGTGTAACTGTCTTTAGTTGATTTATAACAAGACCTAATGTAGAATGTGTTGCCTTGGATCATCAGAAGACTTTTTTTTTTTCCCCAGGCAAGTGAAAATTACATCCTGTCTAATGACACCAGATCACAGCTCAAATTTCTTGAAAAGCTAGATCAACTGGAGAAGCAGAGAAAGGATTTAGAAGAAAGAGAAATGTTACTTAAAGCAGCCAAGGTAAGATCCTCTGTGATGTATGAGTGAGCATGGTCTGGCAAGGAGGTCAGAATCAGCTTTATCATTGGTTGACTGTCTTGGTTTTGTTAGGCCATTAGATGTCTCTGAAGGATTTCTTAAAATGGAAATAGTTTTTAAAAGTTTATTTATTTTGAAATCATCCCATGCTTATAGAAAGGTTGCCAGAACAACACATCTCCTTTTCCGTTGAGGTTCCCATTTTAAGATTTTAGTGTACTTGCTCCATCTCCACTGTTTCTGGAAACAGGTACATACTCCCATCATCATTATTCTTTTCTTCTGTTCTTTTTCTCTTTCAATTCAGGGGTTTCTCATACTGTTTTCTCTAGTCTTTCTCTGAACCTTTGAAAGCAAGCTTTAGACATGACATCTCATCATCACTCCTGAACATTCTAGCATGTGTTTGGAAAATCAGGGACATTCTCCTGTATAACCTTCCATGTCAGGATGTGACTAATATGACACGACCATCTAATCCTTAGACCCCAACCAGATTTCACCCGCTATCTCAAATCTTTTTCCTTCAAGGTCCATTTTCCTGTTCAGTTGTATGTGTCTGTTCAGTTGTCATCTCTTTTCAGACTCCTTCTTTCAGATCTCCTCACCCTTTTCCTTTCATGTCCTTGACAGGTTTCAAGAGTACAGGCCTTTCCTTCTGTAGGTGACTCTGAACTGAAGTCCATCTTGTGTTTCCTCGTGATTTGATTTAGGTCATGCATTCTTGGTGGTTGTACATACATAGAAATGATGCTGCATTCTTCTCAGCTGATTCTTTCAAAAGGCAAACTTGATCAGTTCTCTCTATTTTAAACTTGCCCTTTTCCCCTTTGATATCAATTAGTTTTTTGTAGAAAGGTATTACAGGATTATACCAATAATCCCATACCTTATCAAACTCCACTTAGCAACTTCAGCATCTATAGATGATACCTATGAATCAGCTACATCTACGATGGCTGCCAAATGATGATTCTTTATTCTTGTCACTTCTTCCACATTTGTTAGTACTGTCTTCTATGGAAGAGCTTTTCTTTCTCTCATTCATTCACTCATTTTTATCAGTATGGCCTCTCAGATTTCTGTTTGATTCAACAGGTTATAACCTAATACTGTCAGGATTTATTCTGATGCTGAGATCTCTTGAGTGGAGGACCCTTGCAGCTGGCACCTCTGTCCTTTTATCTTATTAACATCATTCACTTGAACACATCCTTACTTTCAGGCACAAGATACTCCTGGCCCAGCTTTCATCCATCCTCCCCAGCCATAGAATCAGTCGTTTCTCCCAGAAACCCTGTGTTTTTTTGGCTGAGGATGATACCCAGAAAGAAGAGTAGAGCCTGCCATGTGCTCCTTGCTCAGAGGGCATTAGTACATGTATACGCTGTCAGACTGGGGTAGGAAGTATATGTATGGTATGTATATATGTGTACATGTGCGTATAAACACACATAGATCAATAAATATTTTTCTGTGTGTGTGTTATAAAACCATAAGTTTATATTATAAAACTATAATTTTTTTATATGAATACCTTTGACTCTATTTTATATCTTAGGATTCTTCCTAGCCTTAACCTTTCCATGTTTATAAGTATTTACTCTGTAGTCAGAAACTTGGCTCTCATTATCCTTGATATATTTACTTATATTTGCTGTTAACTTATTTGATCAATGTAACTAATCTTTTGAGCAGCCATGTTGACTGACTCTTCTGTCTGCTCCCACTGTTATCCCTACCCTCATTTCATGGCCCGTGTAATCGGCCGCCATGCCTGCTGGCCCATGCCTTGGCGAGCCTCCACAGCCCTTCATCTGCCTTCTTTCTTGGCCTCTGGTCTGCACCTTCATGTGTCAGGGTGCACCAGAGCCGTGTGACTGAGCAGCTTCTCGCTGCCCACAGTCTCAGTCCCCATTTTGACCCCTCTTGCACTGGGGAATGCAGCTGAGACAGGCAGATGCTCTTTCCTGAGCCCGTGAGTGTTATAAGCAAACATGCAGCCGCTGTAACGAGGTAGTTTATTGGGATTTTATTTCCAATTACTATGCTGTAAACAAGGTTATAAACTATTAAATACTTGTTTAGTCCTTATTGGGTGTAGTATATTATATTTGCTCTCACATTCCCTTCTTTTCACCTTGTAGTCTTGCAGGTTTTCTTACCCAGTAAACGACATTGTTACTCACCCAGCTGTTCAAGCCAAGAAACCTAGGATGTCATCATTAACTCCTTTCCTCTCTTCTTGTCCTGTATCCAGTCACTTCCTATTCAGTTCCCAAAATGTGTCCATCACCCTCTCTTCATCACTGCTGTCACCACTCTAAGTCATCTTGCCCTTGAACATTTATAATATCTTCTAACATCCTTTTCTTTCTACAATCCATTTTTCATACTGTTGTCAGGATAATGTTTTCATAACAAATCATGTGTGTGTCTCTGTTGCATAAAATTCCTTCAGTGGCTTCCCCTTACACTTAAATTAAAATCCAAACTTCTTACCAAATTTTAAGAGGCACCCACCTCCCTCTCTGACCTTGCCTCATGATTTTCCCTTCTTGGCTCATTCAGCTCTAGTCACAGTGACCTTTCATTGCGCTCCAAGTTTGTAACCTAGACTACTGATGAGGCATCCAAAACTGATCACTGAGTTCCCTTTCCCAGATCTAGTGCAGTTTTCACTTTCTCGGAAAGCTGGAACTATTATCCTTCCAGTTACTTAGACCGCAGTCTTAGGCGTCCTCTCTTCACTTCACACCCTGTGTCCAGTCCTTCTGTAAACGTGGTTGGCTCTGCCCCCAACATATGTTTCAGTCTAATTATTTGTCACCTTCTCTGCTCTGATGGCGGCTCAAGTCATCCTCATCTCTGTCCCAGTCTTGTATTCACAACAGTTGTCTTAGAACAGCCTCCTAATTGCTCTGTGTTCCTGTGCCTCCAGTCTTGAGTCCCTTCCGTGCACCCTGTACACGGCCTCCAGGGGCCTTGCAAAAGTGTCTTGTCGCTGGCATCTCACACCCGTGCTTCAAATCCTCCAGTTGCTTTTTCTTGTAACAAGAATCAAACCCCAGCTCCTTACCATGGCCTGCAAGGCAGCCCCTGGTATCCAGCCAAGTGTGCCAACCAGATTCCTATTTTTTGGCTTCTACAGTGACTTCTGCCTTCTGCTTGGGGTGTTTTCCCTCAGATCTTTGTGTGTCTGCCTCCTGCTTGTCATTCAGATCTCTACTCAGTTTTCACTCCTTAGCGATGGATTCCATCCCATTCTAGCTGTAGAAGTACTCCCCCGCTTCAGTCACATGATCCTATTTTCTTTATAGCACTTACCATTCTTAGTCATTTTTTATTTTTCCCCATCGTAAATATTTTTATGTTTCACAGCTGTGTTTAATTTCTGTAAATTTTATTATTTTTATCTTCTTCGGCAGGGACTTTGTCTTGTCATCTCATTTCTGTATCTCCAAGGCCTAGAACAGTGACAAGTCAAGTAGGATACATACTATGGATAGTCAGTAAATGTTGATTGACTGACAAAGACTTGATAACAAAATGTGCCCGTTTTATACTGAGGCAAAGCATTATATACACAAACATATGCATGCACACATATACACACGCTTTTGTGTGAATACATACATACACATACTCATTCTCTCCTAATGTGAATATAATAATAAAGGAGTTTTCTTAGTTTCAGTTGGAGTGAAGTTGTTCTATTAGACTGGACACACAATGAAGAAAAAGTTACTTTAAATAGAATCTTATGTAAGTATTAAGGTGTTTAAAATTGGAGGCCACTCAAATCTAAAGTTTCTAGTGTTTTCCTTCAACAGAATTCTGTTAAATTAGGAAAATACATTTAGCTTTTATTTTGTTAGCCTATCTTTAGTTAGCTAATGTTTCATTTTATAGAGTAAATATTCCAATTTATAAGGAATTAGGTAATTTTGTTAGAATGAGGAAAAGGGTACACCTGTCCATAGCGTCTTTTTCAGCAGACAATTGTCCATGGTGTCAAAAATAAAATTCCTTCCTTACCTTTTGATCCATCATAGCATTACATGTAGAAGGTAGCTCTATTCTTATAGCAGTCTTCCAAAATTACTCGTTTTGGGAGTGTTGAACTGAATTAGCATGGAAAGAAACATTCAATAAACATTTTTTGAACTTTTACTTGGGCACAGCATTCAACTAAGTGCAACAGAGAATCCAAAGAAGATAACATACTCTAGTGAAAACACTGGAGTGTATTTCTTCCTTAATTGTTAAAAATTACACTTTTGAAGAGAGAGAAATTTAGTTCAAAGTCCGTCAGGTTCTTGATTTTAATAGTCTTTGAAATACCATTTATTTTAGTAAAATGGCTTCACTTGAGGATTAGCCAGTGTTGATTATTTTCATCCATTTAAGCCAACAGTTATCCTCCTTTGCTTTCCTTCCTCTGTACCATCCAATTTTCAGTTTTTAGTGTTCCAACAAGAACAACGTCATGCCTCAACTGGACCTGACCGACATTGTTAGCGTCATTTTCTGTAGAAACTTCCTCCAGGCTAGAACTGCAGCCGCCAGCCCAGATGATGAGGTGGGAGGAGGTAGGGGGAGCACAGGACTGGATTGAGGCATTTTCCCCCAGAGCTAAGGTTTTCAATCACAAGAGAAAATTGTCATTTATTAAATATTTAACGGCAACTATGGTGTTTAGATGCTAGTAATTTCTATTAAAATTTTCTTTTCCTTTGATAGAGTCGTTCCAATAAAGAAGATCCAGAACAGCTGAGATTAAAGCAGAAAGCCAAAGAGGTAGGACTTTCAAGTTACCATGCTTGTCTTTGTGTTGGAGGGAAGGTTGGCAGCTCTCTCCTGGCAATTAGGTCAGGGTTTATTTTGCTGTTGCATACCATTTGCCGAAGCCTTGGGGAAGGACAGGAACTGCTGAAGGCAAGGGCAGTGCTTCAAATGAGGTCAATGAGTTATGTGCTCTCTTTTTAAAATTTATTTTCAAGGCTTAGGCCTGTCTAGAAATGGCTCTTTGTAAACTCCAGCAGCCCAGTTGGAGGAATATAATGTGGGATTAAAAAAAAAGAAAAAAAGAAACTTCTGAGATTTAGCATCTGGGACTGTACAATAGGCTACATTTTTCCAGGGTAATTGTTCGTTTTGTAAATCTGATACTGCTTATAATTCTTTGGCTGGGAGGTGGTACTGGGATTTAGTTTTAAATGGAAAACGCCTCTGGCTTTTAATTTTCTGGGCCCAGCAGTTTTCTGTTCTGGAATGGAGCCCTTGTTTCACACAGTTCATGTTTAGCTGCAGGGGTTTTAGTTTATAGCTTAGACTGGTTAAGCTTTTACTCCCAGAGGCCTCTGCATAGCAACTGTAGAAATCAACAAATAAGTTCATTTATGTCTGCAGCCTCCTCTCAGTAGCTGACTTTTTACATTTCCCAATATCCATTTCCTGACTTTTCTAGCCCCAGAGAAAAAAGCTCCACTAATTGGAGCTTATTTTAATTGAGCCTTAATATTGGATCTCACTGGAGTTGCCCCCAGAGCTGCTGAGAACAGAAGGAAATGAAAGTACCTAAGGTTGAAGATGGGGTGTGGATGGGTGGGTGGGTGTATGTGTGTGTGAAATTTTTCACTTGACCTACAGATTCTTTTCCCTGCTGAATAAATCATCAAGCCTGTTCACATTTCTGATTAAGGATCTGACAGCAGACGATAATAAAGACAATTGAGGTGTGAGACGTGTGATATGGAGCTGAAGAAATTGGTTTCTATAGTTACTTGACTGATTTCATGCAATTTTTAAGGATCTTTGTGCTAAATAAGAGTGATTTCCTGAGCAACCTTTTTCCTTAACTGTGCCTCTTGAACTATGAAATTTGTTGTTGCTTAACATTGCTGCACTCGGCTCCTAGATGCCAGCAGCAGCAGGTTATTTATGAATGTTTTAAGGGCCCTTATTGTTTGGATTAATGTAGGAGCTGAGGCAAAACAAATGGAAATCTAGTAAGATCCTTACAATCGATGTGGTGTGTTTTCACTAAAACGGAAAAGGAAGAAAACCTGAACTCTGGATGGAGGAGTTTCTGGATTGGGGTGAAGAGAACTATGAAAGGAGAACATTAAAAATGATTTGAAACCAGAATCATTTTATTTCAACAACAAAAAATTTCTGGTACTCATTTCTTTCCAGTGGAAAATTAACCTAAAAATAACCACCTGAAAAAAGGAACCACAAGAACTATACCTATACCCTTTCAGCAAGCCTGGCTTGATGGTGGATTGTGTCGGGATGGGTACTCTGTGGTTACTTTGAATCATGAGTGGTTCTCTTTATTTTCATTAGGACTGATTAGATGCTTATCTTGCTTCCAATTCCAGCCACTTTTGGAAAATATGTATCAGAAATCTTACCCTTTTATCATTAAAAGCCTTATCCTGTCTGTTCTTCCTTCATAAACCTTCAAACATCTGGATGATTAGATTAAATTTTCCTTCAGGTTTATATGGAGTGGTTTTGGTTGGTTGGTTGGTTTTTCTTTTAATTGTGTGTGTGTGTGTGTTTTAAATTCTCTGAGGGATGAATAGTTGGATAGGATTTTTCAAAAAAAAGTCTAAGAGCAAATATGAAGGGGAAAAAAGTTCTCCGTGAGAGCAGGTGGTGGCAAACCTGTTCTTTTTTCTCCCCACTCTTTTCGCAGCTCCATTTATTTCTTTTTCCTAGCAAGATTTAAAAAACCATATATTTTCTTTCCACAATATTTGGAAAGTTTTCTGGTTGCTTCGTATTCTAAATCCTCTTTGATTAAAAAAAGAATCAAATACATTGGCCCAGTTCCAAGAACAGGGCCACCCTGTATTCATTGCAAATGTTTAATAAAAGTAAAATATTGTCATTTTTGTCATCCCTTTGCCCCCTAGAGCTCTTGATAACTAATATTCTTAGGGCCTCTAGTTTAGAATCAAATATACCATATTTGTTTAAGAAAAAACTTTTATTTTGTATTGGTGATATAGCCAGTTAACAATGTTGTGATAGTTTCAGTGGACAGCAAAGGAACTCAGCTATACATAAACATGTATCCATTTTCCCCCAACTCCCCTTGCATCCAGGCTGCCACATAACAGAGTTCCATGTGCTCTTCACTAGGCCCTTGTTGTTTATCCATTTTAAATATAGCAAAACACCATACTTGTTTGGTTGCAATAATCATTGACCCTGTCTTATAGAGTTGAATTGTTATATGGTAATTTGTAAGGTTATCATTTGGAATATGCTAATTGTTATCACACTGGTATAAACTATAAAGCTTTGGTTTGTAATGTTTTGTTATTTGGCTGTTTAGGAAGGTTTCACTGTCCAGTCACGAAAATTAGTACAGATGCCTTCCAGTTTCTCAATTAAAACTGCTTTGCTCTCCTTTTCCAGGTAATTACCTACCTACCAAGCTGGGCACAGGAAATAGATTAATGACCGTATCTTACAAATATAGAACTCCAAAGAACTATTTAAAGAAGCTGTAGGCTTTATTGATCCTGAGAAATGTTTCAGAAATGATGTCTGTCATATAAATATTAAATCACAGCTTGAGTCCCCTTTGTACATAGGCTTATACTTCATGATTGCTTTTAGTTGTTAAGGGCTAGACTTGTGATCTTGGTCATTTCTCCCCTTGGTTTTCTTGTCCCTAATACAGTCTTAGAATCTATGCATTCCTTCTTAACAAACTGTGTTCAATTGAGCAGGTTTTTTTCAGTTCAGTTCAGTCGCTCAGTCGTGTCCGACTATNGTTGGTGATGGACAGGGAGGCCTGGCGTGCTGCAGTTCATGGGGTCACAAAGAGTCGGACATGACTGAGTCACTGAACTGAACATAGTAATTGTCTAAGAAAGAAAAACTATGTGACCATATCAACTGAGCCAGAACTATGTTTGCACATTTCACTGTGCATTATTAATAAAACTCTAAGCAATCTAGAAATAGAAGGGACTTCCTCAGTCTGATATAGGACCTCTTTTGAAACCCTCCCACTAATACCATTCTTAATGATCAAAAGTCTGAATGCTGTCTTCTAAAGATTAGGAAACATCATATTGCTAGTACAATAAGACAAAAAAAGAAAAAGCATATAGATTGAAGAGAAAAATAGTGTGTCCTTTCCTTCTATTAACTGTCTTTTACAGAGCAAAAGTTTTTAATTTTTATGAAGTCAAATATGTAAAAAAAAAAAAAATAGACTTGCTTTGGCTGTCAATGGCTGAAAATTCTTTACTGGGCCATAAGTCATGAAAGCTTTTCCTTATGCTTTTTGTTAAAAATTTAGAGCTTACATTTTGAGGTTAATTTTTGTATAATGTGTGAGGTTCAAGATTCTTTTTTTTTTTTTTTTTTGCCTATGAATGTTCAGTTGCTCAATTTGTTGAAATAACTGCTTTCTCAATTAAGTTGTTTTTCACCTTGGTCAAAAATAAACTGGCCATGTTTATGTGAATCTGTTTCTCGATTCCCTATCCTATTTCATTAATCTGTGCCCATTCCTTTGTCAATGCCACATTATTTTGGTTACTATGGCCTTATATAAGTAATTCTTAAAATTGCATGGTGTAATTCTTCCAATTTTGTTCCCTTTTCCCCCCCAAAATTGATTTAGCTTCTGGTTTCACTTTCCATATAAATTTTACTATCAACTTATAGATATCTACAAAAAATTTTTTTATTGAAATTATGTTGTCTGAAGGTCAGTTTGGAGAGAATTGACAATTTAACAATCCATGGATTGTTAAATCTTACAGTCCATGAACACAGTGTATCTCTCCATTTATCTGTTTTTTTCTTTTATTTCTTTCATCTGCATCTTGTGGTTTATAGCATACAAGTATCTGTATGTATTAGATTTACACTTATTTCATTCAGGGAAAAGTTTTTTTAAGTGGCATTTAAAAAAATTTAAGTTTCTGACTTTACCTTAATGGTATTTAGAAATGTGATTATTGTGTGTATTGACTTGCATCTTGTAGCCTTGCTTAAACTCATTGTTAGTCCTAGGAAGTTCTTTAATTTTGTTTTTTATAAATACCTTGAAATTTTCTGTGTAAATAATCATGTCACTTGCAATCTTGTTTCCACTAGGAAACTTCTAATTCAGTGACTGCTTTTATCACACAGAAAGTTTACATGTCTTTATCCACAGTGTATTGTGCTGGCCATGATATATTGAGTTTAAGAAAGTTTATTGTAAATACAGGATCTACCAAACTATGGTCAGTTTCTATTTTTGTTAAAAGTTTTGCAAAATTTTCTAAAACATTGTATATAAGATTTCTGAAAACCAAAGTATAATTTGCAGAGAGAAAATATTTTACTCTATAGGGAGAGGAATCTGATGACAGAGGTCAATTTTAAAACTGATGTGACTGTCTTGCAGATACCATTTCTCTACAGGGAAAGACTTTAAAATATAGCTGGTTGTTTGATTTGTGCTGCAGGGTAGATTCCCTAAAATTGTATTTTGTCACCCTGAAGTTCTATATTGTGACAGCGTCAGACTCTAAAACTGTATATTTTATTTAAAAGACCAGCCTCAACAAAAGATAATTTACAACTCCCGAAAATAGTTTTCTAACAGTTTATATATGCATAAATACATAGTTTAAAGGACGGATTTCTGCCCTGTAATTTGTGGAGTAAAAGGGAAGTGGTTCCTAGTTCACTTTGTTCAGTTAAGTCACACTTTTCTGCTCTGTTAGACTCAGGTACTTAGAGCTTCCTGGCTTCTTCTTTGTCTTCCCTTTGATATTATAAAGTAATCTGAAGTGCTCTCTGAGATGGCCTGCTTCATCCCAAACTGTTTTCTGCTTTCCATCTGGTCCTTTTTTTTTTTTTTTAGTGTTAAAAATTTGATTAGTGCTCTTTTAGAAGAATATTCTCAAGATACATTTATGGTTCCCCAGTAGGTTACTTCAGTTGACTATCTTGGAGTCTGATCTTGTTTGAATATTTATCTAGCAATCACTACCTAGTTCTTTCTCCCTTTTTCTCCACAATAACAAGATTTTTGGTAGGAATTGAACATTATTTCTCTTCTGAGAAAGCCCAAGGATCTGTGTAGTGATATTTTATTTTGACTTCTTTACCTTTAAAAAAAAAAAAAAAAAA
>SJYV01038068.1:1059072-1081663 GCA_006410875.1 Neotragus pygmaeus | reverse complement strand
CCGAGTGAGTGGGGAGGGTGGGGGCTGCCTTGGGTGGGGAAAGGAGTCAGTTTTCAATTTCCCCCGGTGGACGTCTGGCATTCTCCGGTGGGGCTTTTTCTCCAACTTCAAGCTAGACTCTCTCACACTTGCCCATCATGCTTTTTATTAAAGGAGAACTTGCCAGCAGAAGCCAAGAGGAGGGAAAGAAAGGAAATTATTATCCCAACTCCTCTCCCTCTAGCACGTTTTCCTTGGGGTTGGGGGGTGGGAACACTTCAGGGTGAAGATGAAAGAGGCAGAAAGGTTCCCATCGGTCATGGCCCATTAACGGTGACTGACACCCAGTTTGCTGCACATTCAGTGCGTCCATAAAACCCCAGTTGTGTTTAGAATGAGAATTCCTTTGGTGCTTTAGATGGGCCAGTATGCTCAAATTCCTGATAATCGTGCATGTATGTCCCCAGATCTTCCTAACTCCACCTCAGAAGGTGAGGACTGTGCATTTCCCCCTAGGACATGGAGGAAGTATCCTTACAATGCATAACACTGTCTGAATGTTCACAGTCCATGTTCCCAAAACTCTCAGTTACTCAAAAGGAGATTGAGTTAACCTGGTTCATCTTAGTATCAATCCATCACCAAGTCAGTTTGGCTTTTCACAACCTGATACACTGATGAGAGATGATTTTGAGCCTGGGGGGTAGGAGGAGTGAAATCTGCCTACCATGATTCTTGATTCAGGATTTCAGATAATATAACTCATCTCCCTACCCCCGACTTGGTCTGAAAGTAGATAAGCTGCTATTAGAGAAAAGAAAGTGCGTGTAGAAATCAGAAGGGGCAAGCAAGTAGGGTCCAAGGATGGTCACATCGCCCTGGGCAGTTTCTGGTAGCTGAAGTTGCTAAAAGTCTACAGGGCATTTATGGATTGACTTCTAGGAGGACTTTCAAAGTTGTAAGATAAAGAAAAGGAAACCTGAGGAGTTTTCTGATGAACCTCATTTACCAGGGCATTTTTGCCTTGTAACACAAGTCACCCTATGTGTAGAGTGTTTTGGATTCAGGTTTGCAAAGCTGTTCCTGCCACTTGGGGTTAGAATCACAGCCCCTTGACTGTTTGCACAGGCACCTTGAGCTTAGAAAGTTTAAAAGCAATGATAAATCTCCTTAAGCCTTTGAGATGGCAAAACAATCCCAAATCTGCAGCGAAGGCCCTGAGAGGTTAATGATCTTCCTCCAGCAATAGGGACAGCTCCCAAGGGAGCCCCGCAGGAATTCCAGGCTATTCTCTAGGCTCCTGCTCCAATTTTCATTTAAATCAATCTCTCTAAGCCTCTGTTTCCTCTTCGGTGAAATGGGAATGAGAATTCCTACAGGACAGGTGCCAAAAAGACTCCGTGAGAGGATTATGTAAAGCATTTCAACCCCAGCTTTGCTGTGTCAGCGCTACGCTGTAATTATGGTTACTGTTACTATTACACTCATCAGACTGCATCTCCTTCCCTCCGGGAATTCATTTTGAGGTTCTATCTTCTGATCTTTTCTGTAAGACAGCTATTTGCAAGCAAATGAAGGCTAGACTTAGCCAATATTAAAATGAGAAATGATTCTTCTAGGGGTACATATCCTGCCATCACTGGATTTTTATAATGATACCACATTAGAAAACAAAACACTCCTAATTAATACTCATCCAAGATTGCAGCTTTAGCCAAAATATACTTCTGTATTCTCTTTGTGAATGTTTGTGTGTCAAAGATCTCAAGTTATTTAAATTTTTCTTTTCTTTTGGCTGCTTGGGGTCTTAGCTGCAGGCACAGAGGATCTTTGTTGAATCATTGGGATCTTTCAGTGTGGCTCACAGACTCTCTAGTTGCGGCTCATGGGCTCAGTAGTTACAGCACGCAGCCTTAGTTGCTCCTCGACATGTGGGATCTCAGTTCTCTGACCATGGATGGAACCGGTGTCCCCTGCATGGCAAGGCAGATTCTTAACCACCAGACCACCAGGGAAGTCCCAAGTCATCTAATTTTTTGAGCACCTGCTACTGCTGCTGCTGCTAAATCACTTCAGTCGTGTCCGACTCTGTACGACCCCATAGATGGCAGCCCACTAGGCTCCCCACTCCCTGGGATTCTCCAACCTACTCGATGTTAAATGTCATACCAAATACTGAGGAGGCCATAGACAAATGTCAGAAAAAACTATCTTCATTCAATCCATTTATGAACCCACTATCAATATAGCCTCTATACTAGTCTGTCACCTGCAAGGGACAGATTCCCAAATGAGGCTGGCCGAAGAATAATTTATTCGCTTGTGCACCCCATGGAGTCACAGAGAGGTTTGCTGAAGGAGAAAAGATGCTACCTAGAAAATAGAGATATGTCAGTGCTGGCTGTTACAATCCACTACACCTCCTGACTGATAACAGTATTATCCTCATTCATACAAACCACACCCAGAGTTCATACAAATATCACACAAACAAGAACGTCCTTTTTACACTGAAAAAGTGATGATACTTGAATCTTCCAGGAATTAAGTCAAAGCAGGCTTAAAATCAGATCCATTGTTACCAAGGGATCTTCCATAGGGAACTGTGTTTCAGTGCCTTCACTCAGCCTAATTCTAGAAACCTGGTGCATTTGGTACCTAGAACAGATGGAGAGGTGAGAAGAACAGACGTGCACTCTTCTACTCCACCTCCCATGCTGGGCAAGCCAGGCATGCTGCCCTGCCTGGTATACATGGCGCCAGAAATGAGATGTCCTTTTCCTGTCGACTAGCCCTCTAAACAGTAAGCTCTTGGGGGGCAGCAGGAGCGTCCACCCTGCTCACAATTAACTGAGCACAATTTACTGCGATGTTTCGCAGGGTAGGGGCAGATAAGTGAATAAAACAAAGTCCTTTTCTCAGGGACCTTTCCTTCCCATGGACTAAACAGGTAACATGCATCAGATGTAAGAGGTGCTAAGAAGAAAGTGGAAAGACAAGAATAGAATGCTCCAGGCTTCTCCTTCTCTGAGGATCCTGGAAACTCCATCAGGGAGCAGTCCCGGTGGCAGAGGACCAATGGGGTCCAGAGTCAAGACCCCGCCCCCTGACTCCAGCCCTTTTGAAGAGCAGCATTGGTTGGGGTGGAGGAAAGGGGTTGCAGTAAGAACTCAGGTTTAAGGCAAATAAGATGAGAAGCTGTTGCAAAGTCCTGAACAGAGAATTGGTAGTATTAGAACTCTGAACAGGACCTGCCACCTAAAAATATGCCACTTTGAAATAAGAATTATTTTGAATTGTAGGCATTTGCATTCTTGGAATCGCTTATCTGCCTTAAAGCATTGCTTTCTCCAAGAACTCAATTGCCATTAATCCCTTTCCAGAGAGCAACTCTAGTCTCTTCTAGAGACACAGCACCTCACCCAAGCAAAGAATGTCACTGAACCACCATGTCACCCATCTCTTCTCCTGTGAGCCCATTTATCTTTCAAGAGAGCAACTGTTCTCCCAGAAGTGCCCCTTTATCCCTCCCCATCCTCTAAGATGATGGTACAGAAACCCTAAAATTCAACCACCTCCTTGAGTAACGTTGCCTTGTGAACGCCGCTGCCCAGGTAGGTAATTAAATGTTTTCTTTTCTTGCTAACTAGCCTTTTGTCTATTTAACTTGCAGGCCCTCAAGGAAAACACTGAATTGGACAGAGAAGAAGGTTCTTCTCCCTGACACTGTCTTCTCTTTAGACACCTTCTGTTCCACCACTGACCCATTCATATTTAGACTGAGTACATGAAAACAGGTTTACTTCCAGAATTTGTGAAATGATATAAATTCTCACTCAAAAGCAACAAATACATAAAGATATGTTTTTTAATGTCTAAAGTTTATTAAGAGGGACTTCCCGATACTGTACTTCCAAGGCAAAGGACTCAGGCTCTATCTCTGTTCGGGTAACTAGATCCCAGGCAACTAAGAGTTCTCATACTGCATCTAAAAGATTCTGCATGCCACAACAAAGATCGAAGATCCCATGTGCTGCAAATAAGCCCCAGCACAGCCAAATAAATAAATAAAAATAAATTTTTAAAAAAACAAATAAGAAGGATCTTTAAAAAAAAAAATGTTTATTAAGAAGCCCTGGTACTAACAGTCTCTCTCATATCCTTCTCAACTAATCTTATAGATGGAGACAGTTTTTCAAGGGGCCTGCCTGGGTTCTAACCTCAGAACTGTGGAATTTCATCCTCTCCATCCGCTCCTCTTTCCACAAAGATAAAGAAGACAGGCCCTTGCTGGTTATAGACTTCAGGGGAAGGAGGGCAAAGGGAGCGCCCAGAGATAAATGACCCAAGGTCAACGGGCCAGTGGAGTGGTCTAGGATGGACTTTTTTCCTCCTCTGAATGAATAGCCACCAGGCAGAGTGTTCTCTTTTCTTGCATTAACACATCATCACTGTCATTCTCCATGCCAGGAACAATCCTTATAATAATGCCAACACTTTCTTCACTGAAACACTTTTCCTGGGATGCACTGCATTGTCTCGTTTGGGAAACTAGGTGGGGGAAAACTCAGGGAAGTTAAATACGTGACTGGGATGCTCAGAAGGTCCGCTGCTGACACAGAAAGGGATCACAGATACAGTCCAGTGAGCCTGCTCCCATCAATGGCAGACATTTCGTCTCCGTGTAAGTACCGTCCTTAGTATCTGTGTAACTCTTAGGAAAAAACAGCACACTCTCTTGGTCACAGTCTTCACACTCTTTATTACCTACCAGGCCCTTTACTGTCTTAATTATATCTGACTTGCCTAGATTAAGACTTCAGCGGCCAATATCTAGGATCTGGTCTCCTAACGTTCCAAAGAACTGAGAGAGCACCACAAATACTAGGAGAGCAAAGATTCCCAGGAAAAGGCCTTCCCGAGCAACTCAGAAATGGATGAGCATTGTGGGGACAAGAAACAGGATCTTTTTCCACGGCCACCCTTTGCCTATAAAAGCTTTATTTCTTGTTACTTTAATTAAGTTTCTGACATCACCTCAGGAAAAAGTCTGTATTCACGCAGGCTTGTAGATAATAGCCCAGAACCCCACAGCAACAGCAGGAAACCAAAACTCAGTCACCCACCCCAGCCCCCCACCTACTCCCCAGCAGTTACAATGTCACTGTTATTAAAAGTAACAGTCAGAGAATCAAAGCCTCACCTGGGCCTGTCTTGTCTTTCTACTGTTCCAATCTTCCCCTTCCCACTGTCCCTCCAGCCCTTACAAGGACCCATCTCTAGCATTTCCAAAGGTGGCACTGCTGCAGAAACACTTTTCTTTCTGCAGAAACACCCTTCCATGGTCCCTACTGCCCCCGTGGCCCAGCCTCAGGGATCAGGACTCCGTGGGCTCCTGAGCTGCACAGAGTGGCTGCTGAGGCTAGAACCCTTCACATCCCGTCCCCAGACATTGCAGAGACGGGGCTACTCCTGGGAGAACACACGCTTGAAAGAAGGGAAGTGTATTTCAAGACTCAACAGTTATCGTGGGGAAATCATGGCTTCTTGTGCGGTTCTACCATCGGTAAGTTCTGTTTCTAGCTTTCACTTACAAAAAAAGGTAACATTGGTCCACAGATCTTACCGTGTTTTTCACTCACACAAGACGATTTAGATTTTAATTTTCACGAGAATGTCTTCAAGGGGGCTGGAGTGATTCAGCTCTTGAATCTGACCTGTAATATTGTCTCTTGTTTGTAAAGAACTTTCCATTTTAGGAAGTGTTTCCCATAGTGCATTTGTTCACCAGGCCCTCGAGGCAGGCCAGGAAGCTGGAGAGGGCTTGGTTTCACCAGGGCTCCTAGCTGCTGGGAAACAGTCCACACCCACCATGGCATGCTGCTGTGACTGAGGGTGCATCTCTCTTAAAATGAGCCACATTGCACTCTAGTGAAACTGCACAAAATGCATAGTGACCTTTCAGACTTTGCACACTTTATTCAACAAATATTTATGAAGTTCTTACACTGTGCCACCCTCTAACTAGGCACTGTGGACACTGTAGAGAGCAACAAAAGGCATGGTCCCCCTAAATTCTTACAGACAAGATACATATTAACCCATAACCACACAAAGTAAACATAAATAAACAGAATGCCAACTTAGTCAAGGCGAGCTTCCTGGAGGAAGTGATCCCTGCATTGAGATGTGGAGGACTGGGGGCATTGGGAGAGGAGAGAAGGGAATACAACTGCAAGGAGAGCGTGGATGGTAAAGGGCCTCCGAGAAGGCCACCTGGGGGAGCACAGGACACAAGGAGCATGTGGCAGGGGAGGATGAGGCTGGAGAGGGAAGGAGCCCAAGTGCAGGGATTTGTAGGGATGGCTTCCGAAGCTGCATCCTTAGCACTAGGGTATCAGGAAGCCATTGAAGGGGAGGATCAGGATGAGATGGATTCTGTCAAGTATCACACTGGGGGATTATGAGAGGGAAGGAATCAGAATGGGGGAAAGTAAACTAGTTATGATGCTATCGAAGCAATTCATGTGAGAGATAAGAGCTAAAGGGACTTCCCTGGGGGTCCAGTGGTTCCATCTCCAGTCAGGGACCTAAGATTCCGCAAGCGGTGTGGCTGAAAAACAAAGAAAGAATGAAAGCTAAGGTGAGTGGTAAGACAAGAGAGGGAGAGAAATGGGAGGATTTCAGAAATAGAAGGCAAAAACCAAAAGAAGTGAAAGATGAATTGGGTATGAAATGAAGAAGATAAAGATATCAAGGTGTCCTTTTTAAAGCAATATTGTGTACTTTGATGACATTCACTTAAAATATTTGAATGTGTGTAAAACCATGACTAATGTCCCCCGAAGCAAGTACCATCAGACTTTCTCTTTGTACCATAGCGGAGTTCTTAGACTCGGAATCTGTGAAGAACTCCAACAGGTTCTGACAGTATACAGAACATCTGTTACCCTCCAGTGTCTTGTTTATCAGACTTGATTGGTTCTTTGTGCTGAGTGTTTAAGTAACTGGCCCAAGGTGATGACAGAGCCACGATTTACTGCTGAAGACAGAAATAGGTAGGAATTGAGACATCATGGCTTAGGAAATTAAGTCACTGCTATTTCCAGAATCTAAGAGTTAATAATACCATATCAATTTACAGATAAGTAAAACAACATTCAAACAAAAATTCATTCACGTGCCAATGAATCACTGTTGAAGGAGAAAGAAGGTACATTCATCAGTTCACTAGAAACATTTTTATACCTTAAAGCAGGGATGCCCAGCCTCTGGGACCTAATGCCTAATGATCTGATGTGGAGTTGATGTTATAATAGCAGAAATAAACTGCATAATTAATATAATGTGCTTGAAACATCCTGAAACCATCCACTCCCCACTCTAGTCCATGGAAAAACTGTCTTCCACACCAGTCCCTCATGCCAAAAAAGGTTGGGGACCACTGTCTTAAGGTATTTAAAGTTACTTTAAGGTATTTAAAACTGAATCCAGAAATCAACCCAATTGCATGCTGAGGATTAAAGATTTTCCCAAGTTCAGATCAACACCATGAAGTTAGTGCTTTTTATTTCATTTGACAAATATTTATTAAGTGAACTACCTTGTTGTTGTTCAGTTGCAAAGATGTGTCCAGCTCTTTGCAACACCATGGACTGCAGCATGCCAGGCTCTCCTGTCCCTCACTGTCTCCCAGAGTTTGCTCAAACTCATGTCCATTGAGTCGGGGATGCTATCTAACCATCTCATCCTCTACCTTGGAAAAGTTATTTAACATTTTGGATCTCAGTTTCTACATTAATAAAAAGTGGACACTAATAGTACCTGCTTTCTAGAATTGCTGTAAGGATCAAGTGAGTTAATTGACACAACAGTCTTAGATTAGCCAGTACCTGGCTGCCTCTTCAACGCTATCTTGAGCCACACTCCCCCAACTAACAAATATCGAATAAAACCTTCTTTTCCTCTTCTCAAAGCTTCTCTGATGCATTTTCCTTCATGAAAACACTCTGTCTCTGGCTGGCTTATATTCATCCTTCACATGTTGAAAGGGCAGAAACAGTAGAAAAAGATATGGGGACCAAAGTCACCTCCCCACAACACACAATATATAGAAATATGTTTGTGTGTGCAAATGAACACATACACGCACTTGCATATTTGTATGTAAGTCAACAGTCCAATGCTATTGGATTGGAGGCAGGATCGATATTGGAAGTCAACATTCTAACAGGAACTTGAGACCCTCACACAGAAAGTAACCACACTACTGTCCTCTGAGTTGACCTGACCTGCGTAAGCATATTTCACCCTGTTGTGACCCATGATGTTTGGGGGTTTTCTTTAATGCTACTGTGAATGTATTAGGGAGTTCCAAGTAAGTGTATTATGGCTTAAAAAGCATGAAAAATCAGTCCTGAAAAGAGAGTTGTAATGATTGGAAGAAAGACAGGACCAACCAATGACCAAATGCTTGCCTCTAGAATGACCAGCAGATGCTCTCTGATGGGGAGGCTGGGTCTGTGGAGGACGGAAGAGACAGCTTCCTTATGCAACAAGACAGAACGTTTTAATGACAATATAGGACACTAAGAACTGGATTTTTGGTGTCTAAAACATTTGGACTGTCCTAGAATTTAGAACCCCTGAGTTAGAATCCTTTCCCTACCACTGTGCTGTGCTGTGCTTAGTTGCTCAGTCGTGTCCGACTCTGAGACCCCATGGACTACAGCCCGCCAGGCTCCTCTGTCCATGGGATTCTCCAGGCAAGAATACTGGAGTGGGTTGCCATGCCCTTCTCTAAGGGATTTTCCCAAACCAGGTTTCCCACATTGCAGGTGGATTCTTTACCATCTGAGCCACCAGGGAAGCCCAACCCTACTGCTAAGTAACAATTAACCTCTCCAAGTCTCAGTTATTCTTTTTGCCAAACGGGAATAATAATATCTACCTGCTAGGTTTTTGTAGCTATTTTAACCTATCTGGCTGTGTCAGGTCTTAGTTGAGTCACGTGAGATCTTTGTTGTTGTGCACGGTCTCTCTAGTTGTGGTACAAAGGCTCAAGAGCACGTGAGCTTCAGTAGTTGTGGCTCACGGGCTTAGTTGCTCCAAGGCATATGGGATCCTAGTTCTCCGAATAGGGATCGAACCTATGCCTCCTGCATTGCAAGGCAGACTTTTAACCACTGGACCACCAGGGAAGTCCCCTGTAAAGTTTTAATGAGAAAATAATTTGTTCCAGGCTTCTAGTAACAATTCAACAAAAGCTGGCTCCAGTGTCCACTTCCTACCTTACTCCTCTCAAGACTGGTCAATCAGTATTAAGAAATTATGATCATGAAATATATTTTATTTCTCTTGAAACTATGTATAAGAATCATTGAGTGCAAAGAATACTAAAATACCAAATGAAATTAAACCGTAAAGGATGTGTTTGGGGAAAAGATGGAGTTTGTTCCAGAACAATCATTTTAAACAAAAACAAATTAAAAGGCAGGGATGGCATCCATAAGATCAATAAAAATGTTTAGGCAGTCAGCACTGTGGCTAATTCACATGAGTGACTAACCAGGCTGCAGAGTTAAATTTAGATAAAGAAACAGACTCTTCCCTTAGAGAAAATTTGAACATGAAGGTTGCACCACACACTTTTGAGTGATAGATAGAAATGGGAAAGATCTATGCCTCTTTTGTCCTTATCTTTTAAGGACAGCTGAACAAATGGTACATTCCTCAGGAATAGAGTAAGTGGCAATGAACCATGTGTTTTCCAATATGACCTGGAAAATAAGTGTCAGGGTCTGCAATGGTTCTCACCAAACCCCAGGATCACCTACAACACTGATATATCGAAATCACAACCGATGACAAGAAACGACTGGTTCCTTTGACATCAGGGGCTTTGTTCATGCAGAATTCATTCCTGGGGTCAAACAATCCATCAAGCTTATGAAGAAATTCCAAAGTCTGAGATTCTCAGCATTGCAGAAAGAGGGGATTCTAGTTCAAGGCTTCAACTCAGACTAAGCCTCTGTATAATACTTTTGATATTTAAAAAAAGAAAAGAAAAAAATCTTATAAGACACCCTCTTTGACCAAACTTTAGTCAGGCTTCTCTGAACTTTCTTCTCAGCTTGGCCTCAACCTTTAGAATATTACAACAGTCTTTATGTTGCTCAGTTTTAGAAAAATTCCTGCTAAATTGGTTTAGCAAGGACCCTCACCCTCAATATCTGATCACCCTCCATACTGAATCGAATTTCTCATCTTCTATGCTTGGCTGATATCACATCACCCTGGCCTGCCTTCAGCAAGAATCTTAAGTTCATTTAGCCAGAATTCCCCTTTACCTAGATGTAACTTTAGTAATTTTTCATCCACTGACGCCACTCCTTGGCTACAAATCCCAACTCGTCCATTCAGAATGGAGCCCAATTCTGCACTGAGGTCTCTCTACCCCCATTACAATTGTTCCTGAATAAAATCTGCTTTCAAGCCTCTAATTTCTATCTGGCTCTGGTTTTCTTTAACACTTCCTAGCCGGATCAGTCATCTTTTCCCCAGTGTTGGCTCCAGTCACTGCCAACTGTTCCTCAAAATCAAATACACTCTCAGAAGATGAAGATTTCCCACCAGGAAAGGTATATGAAAGTCTGTCTATGTTGTAGGCTTAGGAAAAAAAGCCAAGGGACTTCCCTGTTGGTCCAGTGGTTGAGAATCTACCTTGCAATGTAAGGGACATGGGTTTGATCCCTGGTCAGGGAACTAAGATTCCACATGTTGAGGAGCAACTAAGCCCAGAAGCCACAACTAGAGAGTCTGTGTGCCACAACAAAAGGTCCCACATGATGTGACAAAGATCCTGTGCGCAGCAACTAAGACCTGATATAGCCAAATAAGTAAACAGATAATAAAATTAAATAATGTTAAAAAAAAAAAAAAACAGAGAGAAAAAAATAAAAATAAAAAGAAGTCTTCACATTGTTGGAACAAATGGCCCCAGGTGACTACTTTAAAGGTGACAGACAACAACTATTTAACTGTTTATGCTTTGTTTTTTAAACATTCTACGGTGTCATAGGCACAGCTCTTGCACTCATTAGTTAAGTCACAGATGCTTAGCATCCAACGACTTGAACTAACTTGGCTGAGGGTCTAGATTATCTCCAGTTTGACCTCTTAGCTCACTTTTACAGATTCTCTAAGTAAAGTTCATTTTTAAGCCTTTGGTCTCTGACAAAGGGAAGCTCTTTCTGAATGAGCTCTCCTTACCCTCACTCCAGGATGACAATATTCTAAGGAGTTTATTAATATCCTTGCTGGCCGTATCCTGGGATGTCAGACCTCACCTTAGACTTATTTTCTTTGACTGTACCAAGTCCTAGCTGCAGCATTCAGGAGCTAGTTCCCTGCCCAGGGACGGAGCCGGGGCCCCTGCATTGGAAGCATGGAGTCTTAGCCACTAGACCACCAAGATGTCCCTCTCTCTCCCCACAATTTTTTTTAATAACGAATGTGTTTTTATTTCTAATTTTAAAAATGTGAACATTTTGTAATTCAGCTGCAGCCTTTACTTCAGATGACTTCTTCATATATTAATATATACTACATACATTAATAGCAGACTCCTGTTCCAGAAGGCAGTTAGCTTTTCATCATTCTTTCTGTCTAAATAACATCCGAAGACAAATCTCATAGGGACAAATAGACGTAGCCAGTGGTCACACACAACCTGAAGTAAGTTCTTCATGAACGCTGGGGCCTTGGAGCCAACAATCCTACGGCCAAGGGCAGCAGTGAGCCCAACAACTCTTCCCTCTCTCCACTTTTGATTCCCATGACCCAGTCTCCATTCACACCAGTCACTCTCCAAGCCTGTCCCTACTGCCTCCATCACCAGTTTGTTCTGAAGTCTGACAAGCAGAGTCCTTCATTTCTGTCTGAACATCTTTTCCTCTAAATACCCTACAGGCTTTCACCTTCCCCGTCCCCATCCCCCAAGTCCTCCATCTGGGACCTCAATCTCCCATCCTAGGGCACCCAGGACTCCCCCAACTCCACTTCCTGGTCACTTCTACCCCGTCCCCACTAACAAGGCAAGGTGCCCAAAGCATCTTTGTGACATAACCGTTGGACTTTTCTGAATTTAATTTTTTCTTTCTTTTCTTAAACAAAGGGATGTTTTACATTAGCAATCAGGGTGTAGGTTGCTCTTGCTGTCCAGGAGAAGTCTAGATGGGACAGTTTCGGGGTAAGAATTCATTTAGCGAGTCCTAGGAAGCCTGACAAGTTGCAGGAGCTGTTCTCAGTTTGGGTGAGCCCAGTGTGGAGCCGGGGCGCACGCTCTTGGCCTGTGGTCCAGCCGATGAGCCCTCTGGTCTCTTGACAGGCTGTTCAGGCCTCAGGCGTAGCCGTGACTGAGGGTCAAGGCCCCAGAAACCACCCAGAGAGCGGGAGCAAGAAACTTGGTGGTCAGGTGAGAGGGCGGCCAGTCCTGAGTATATCTAAAGAGCCTTCTGTGTTTTCCTTCAAATAACTTCCAAAGGGGGATAGCTTAGAAAAATCTGAGAGCATTCAAAGAACAAAGATGTGAAAGGGGCTGGAAAATAGGACCCATGAGGGCTGAGGAAAAGAAGCTCTGATTCTCAGTCTGAGGAAGAGAAAGTCTAGAGGCCATTTCACAAAGGCCTGCGAGATTTAAAGGGATATTCCTCAGAGGACTGGAGACCAGCTGTCACGGTCTCCAGCGAGGGCCGAACAAAAGGAAATGAGCTTCGGCTTCCATAGGAGTGACTTAAGCTAGAAATAATCTCTGCCAATGAGGTTATCAGGCTTGGGATAAATTACCGAGGGAGACAAGGGCCTCTCCTCTGGACAAAACACAGAGAAGGCCATTTTCCGGGGCCAGTCAGGTGCAATGCCGTCAGCAGGCAGAGGAGAAGAAGGGGACCGGGGTCCAGTCTCACCGGCCACGTGAGCCTAGGACTTTTACAAACAGTTGATGGTTTTGTGCAGCAGCATAATAGTTTTTTGGATGCCAGCATTTGCAGAACTGAGCCAGGAGAGAGGCAAAAGAGAAGGTATGCGAGGAATGAAAAAAAGGAAGAGAAACTGAATCATTTTTCCTGGGAGAACAAAGGAGAGACTGCAAATAACCAAAAGCCGGCCCTTAGTAACTGTCGATTTCTCCAGTAAGAATCTCTCAGTTTTTCATATGAAAATCAGCTTCCTTATAAGTACACTAATTGGCCATTCTTTTCCTTCCTTTCCTGGTTTCCTGGTATCCCTTTGTATGTTCCCTTTACACCTTCAGTTTCCTACACAGTAAAAGCCACAGACAGATTTCTGCTATTGAACCCAAGGCTTTACAAATAAAAGCCAGAATGTGTGGTATGACATGATCTGTCTATTTAAACTGAAACCTAACATCGAATTTCTAGATTTTTTTTTTTTTTAACTTCTTAAGACCTTCAGGTGTCTCTCTGACCTTCAACTTTTTTCAGTCCTGTTTAGTCCACACGGAAGGCTGACTCCTGTGTCCCCAGAGCAGCATAAAGGAACAGTGACGCCCACTGGGCTGAAGTGCCCAGAAACACACTCCATGGATGCGGGGCTCCAGGGGTCAGCCAGCAGCTGCCCTCACAGTGCGGCCAGTGACACCATCTGTCCCTGGCATCTGCTCCCACTCAAGAGCACACCTGAGGATGATGGAAGGAAGGACACATGTCTCAGCCTCAGCTGGTGTCCAGTGGTCTGCCCCTGGAGTGGCCAGCGGCAGGACCACCTTCATCAGTNTATTTTCTCCCATTCTGAAGGCTGTCTTTTCACCTTGCTTATAGTTTCCTTTGTTGTGCAAAAGCTTTTAGGTTTAATTCAGTCCCATTTGTTTATTTTTGCTTTTATTTCCATTACTCTGGGAGGTGGGTCATAGAGGTACTTGCTGTGATTTATGTCAGAAAGTGTTTTGCCTATGTTTTCCTCTAAGAGTTTTATAGTTTCTGGTCTTAGGTTTAGATCTTTAATCCATTCTGAGTTTATTTTTGTGTATGGTGTTAGAAAGTGTTCTAGTTTCATTCTTTTACAGGTGGTTGACCAGTTTTCCCAGCACCAGTTGCTAAAGAGATTGTCTTTTCTCTGTTGTATATTCTTGCCTCCTTTGTCAAAGATGACGTGTCCATAGGTGCGTGGATTTATCTCTGGGCTTTCTGTTTTGTTCCATTGATCTTTATTTCTGTTTTTGTGCAGAACCATACTGTCTTGATGATCATAGCTTTGTAGTAGAGCCTGAAGTCAGGCAGGTTAATTCCTCCAGTTCCATTCTTCTTTCTCAAGATTGCTTTGGCTATTTGAGGTTTTTTGTATTTCCATACAAATTGTGAAATTATTTGTTCTAGTTCTCTGAAAAATACCGCTGGGAGCTTGATAGGTATTGCATTGAATCTGTAGATTCCTTTGGATAGTATACTCATTTTCACTAAATTGATTCTTCCAATCCGTGAACATGGTATATTTCTCCATCAATTTGTGTCATCTTTGATTTCTTTCATCAGTATTCTATAGTTTCTATAAACTATATTCTATAGTTTCTATTATATATAGGTCTTTTGTTTCTTTCAGTAGATTTATTCCTAAGTATTTTATTCTTTTCATCTCAGTGGTGAATGGGATTGTTTCCTTAATTTTGCTTTCTGGTTTCTCATTGTTAGTGCATAGGAATGCAAGGCATTTCTTTGTATTAATTTTATATCCTGCAACTTTACTATATTCATTGATTAGCTCTAGTAATTTTCTGGTGGTGTCTTCAGGGTTTTCTATGTAGAGGATCATGTCATCTGCAAACAGTGAGAGTTTTACTTCTTTTCCAATCTGGATTCCTTTTACTTCTTTTTCTTCTCTGACTGCAATGGCTAAAACTACCAAAATTATGTTGAATAGTAGTGGTGAGAGTGGGCACCCTTGTCTTGTTCCTGATTTTAGGGGAAATGCTTTCAAATTTTCACCATTGAGGGTTATGTTTGCTGTGGATTGATCATATATGGCTTTTGTTATGTTGAAGTATGTTCCTTCTATGCCTGCTTTCTGGAGAGTTTTTATCATAAATGAATGTTGAATTTTGTCAAAGGCTCTCTCCATATCTATTGAGGTATTCGTATATTTTTTATCTTTCAATTTGTTAATATGGTGTATATATCACATTGATTGCTTTGCAAATCTTGAAGAATCCTTGCATCCCTGGGATTAAGCCCACTTGGTCATGATGTATGATCTTTTTAATATGTTGTTAGATTCTGTTTGCTAGAATTTTGTTGAGGATTTTTGCATCTATGTTCATCAGTGATATTGGCCTGTAGTTTTCTTTTTTTGTGGCATCTTTGTCAGGTTTTGGTATTAGGGTGATGGTGGCCTCATAGAATGAGTTTGGGCATTTACCTTCCTCTGCAATTTTCTCAAAGAGTTTGACTAGGGTAGGTGTTAGCTCTTTAAATTTTTGGTCTAATTTACCTGTGAAGCCATCTGGTCCTGGGTTTTTGTTTGTTGAAAGATTTTTGATTACAGTTTCAATTTCCGTGCTTGTGTTAGATCTGTTAAGATTTTCTGTTTCTTTCTGGTTCAGTTTTGGAAGGTTATACTTTTCTAAGAATTCGTCCATTTCTTCCAAATTGTCCATTCTAGTGGCATATAGTTGCTTATGATCCTTTGTATTTCTGTGTTGTCAGTTGTGATTTCTCCATTTTCATTTCTAATTTTGTTCATTTGATTCTTCTCCTTTTTTTTCTTGATGAGTATGGCTAGTGGTTTGTCTATTTTATTTATCTTCTCAAAGAACCAGTTTTCAGTTTTGTTGATTTTTGCTTTAGTCTCTTTTGTTTCTTTTTCATTTATTTCTGCTCTAATTTTTATTATTTTTTTCCTTCTACTAACCCTGGGGTTCTTAATTTCTTCTTTTCCTAGTTACTTTAGGTGTGCTGCTGCTGTTGCTAAGTCGCTTCAATCGTGTCCGACTCTGTGCGACCCCACAGACGGCAGCCCATTGGGCTCCGTCATCCCTGGGATTCTCCAGGCAAGAACACTGAAGTGGGTTGCCATTTCCTTCTCCAATGCATGAAAGTGAAAAGTGAAAGTGAAGTCGCTCAGTCATGTTTGACTCAGCGACCCCATGGACTGCAGCCTACCAGGCTCCTCCATCCATGGGAGTTTCCAGGCAAGAGTACTGGAGTGGGATGCCATTGCCTTCTCTGTACTTTAGGTGTAAAGTTAGGTTATTTATTTGATTTTTCTCTTGTTTCTTGAGATAAGCTTGTATTGCTGTGAACCTTCCCCTTAGCACTGCTTTTACTGAATCCCATAGGTTTTGGGTTGTTGTGTTTTCGTTTTCATTTGTTTCTATGCATACTTTGATTTCCTTTTTGACTTCTTCCTTGGTTTGTCGATTAGCAATACTTTCAAATAGTTTACCTAACTTACTAATGATCCAGCCATCATAACAATATTTATTTTGTTGAAAATAAAGATAGATTTTGTTTGACCTTGTAACACATTGGCTTGAAAATGCTGGTATTCCTTTTAAGATTAAGTGGTTACAGTGTCAGATCAATTACATGGTGCTTATAGTATTTATATGCCTAGTATGTGTTTCTTTAAAGAGTATTCGTTTGCTAAACAAAGCAAAGAAATTATTGCCACATAGATAAGTGTATACTCTTTCTGTCTAGAAACTGGTTAGACTACTGCCCTGTAAAATTGTGAAGATTTTAGGGGAAGAGAAGGGACTTTTTTGAAACTTTGCTTAGTAATACAGATTTCATTGAATCAGAATTGCTTTCAGGCAAATATATTTTTTCCACAGTTGAATTCTAATTCAGAAATGAATGTCAGAGAATGATAACAGTTTTGCTATTTCTCCCAGCTATTAAAGGTACATCCCTAAAATTCATTTCTTCTTTATTGCACTTTTTAAGTGTGTATACCTTCAAAATAAGGCATTTCATTTAAGCAGACTTGCAACTATTATTAAACCAAGGATTCTTTAAATATTATCAGCCAAGCAAATTTTATTTGGACAGAACCTATAAAATGATTCTACAGCAGAACTATACGTCTATATGCTTAACCATTTATTGGTTAATGGCCTCTCTGTAACATTAATAATAGAAATCATCACATTGCAGTATTTTGTGAGTAGATGTGTAGGGAAAAAAGGTGAGAAAGGACCATTTTAGAACAGTATGTTGACAATACCATAAAGCAATTATGCTTCAATTAAAAATATAAATTTAAAAAAAAAAGAAATATTGGAGTCCATATTTGCCTGCTTATATGCCAGGAATTGTTCTAAGCATTAGGGATATGACAGCAAGTTAAAAAGTTAAAAGGGAAAGAGAAATAAGGTATTGAATTCCATTGGCAAGAATATTTCATGCCATAGCTTACAGAAGTGTGATTTCTGAGAAAGTTGTATTAATTTTTATGTGGATTTAGAGATGAACATTTGAAAAAATCCTATACCTCAAATAGTGTTTTGTAACAGTTTGCTGTAGATATTATTAGAACTTTTTTTGTTCGGAACTTGAGAGTTTTGTGATAGTATCTATTGTAGCAACCTGCCTTTCTCTTTAGCTCCAATTTGTTGTTTAAAGTATTAGAGTACTTTGATTTGAGGGAAAACAGTGTATGGAGAGGGAAGGGGATTTTCAGAAGACTATGGACAAACAGCAATGAAAAAACTCAGGGTAAAGAAATAAATAATGATGGTATAAAGGAAACAAAAGCACTTTAAGAATCTTTCCCGTATGTTTTCTTTTATTTTAGCCTGTATCTGGTTGCCCTAAACATAGAGTGGCCCTACTCTGCTAGAAGCCTAGTCCTCTGAAGGGCAACGTACATTATTAGGGCCCAAGCTGTTTTAAGTAAAGATATCTTAAGGCTTGAAAATTCACCTGTTTATTTTTTTGGCACCTGGTAAAAAAATTTTTAAAATCAAGTGAGAAATAAAGCTTTTTTAAGAAAAGAAACTGAAATTGTTTGTAGAAAAATCAAGTGTACTATGCAGCAGGGTTGAAGCAATGTAACAAATAATAAAATGCCTTGTTTTGAAAAGAATGTTCTAGAGCTGTTACATAATAAGTATGTGACAAGGTTTGAGATAACTCAGAAGAAATAATCTGCATTAATTTCATAAATTTATATTAAGTGCTTTTACTATTTTGAAATTTTCATTCTTATGAAAAATAAAAAATATTATAGTTACTTCATAGATAGCCTGAAATCACTTGAGCATTCTACTAATTTGAATATACCTGAGAAAAAATTTACCATAGTGGCACAAACATTTGCCTTTCCTTGTGATTTGATATTAAATCCTCAGTGTCTTGAGCTTCCCACGTGGCTCAATGGTATAGAATCCACCTGCCAGTGTAGGAGAGGCGGGTTCGATCCCTGGATTGGGAAGATCCCCTGGAAAAAGAAATAGCAACTCAGTCCAGTATTCTTGCCTGTACAATCCCATAGACAGAGGAGCCTGGCGGGCTACAGTCCATAGGATTGGAAGGAGTAACATGACTTAGCAACACTAAATAACAACACCTCAGTGTCTTAGGATGCCTGCACCTTTTCAATAAAAGAATAGCTTTGTGGAGTCCAAGAACTATCTCCGAGTTTCTGAAGAAATCTGTGTGGTGGGTAGCCATTTTTTTCCCTCCATGTTAATCCTAACAACAGTATTTCCTGTCCCCCTCCCATTATTTCTGTTCCTTGCTGGTATGCCCCTTCAAGGAAGTGAAAATTAGGTAGTTAAATGCCAGGTAATGATGCACCGGTTTTTTAAAACAAGGACTCACTCAGCAGCAACTTCCTGCTCATAGCCACAAATGAAGTCTGGGAAAGATAGGACATCCTGGAAAGGTAATGATGATACCAGAAAGTGTTCTGTCCAAGAACAAATGGAACTATGGTGGATTTTATGTGTCTTGTCAGATAAGAGGAAACATCAGGAGGCAGAGTGAGATGGGTTCCATTCTTTGTCTTCTTCAGAGAAGATGGTTAGGGAATTTCTGGATTTTATTACTAATTCTCCTAATTATTACTTTCCCAAGAATCATTTCAGGGATTTCCCTGGTAGTCCAGTAACTAAGACTCCAAGCTTCTAGTGCAGGGGGCTTGGGTTCGGTCTCTGGTCAGGGAACTAAATCCCACATGCCACAGCTAAGACCTGGCATAGCCAAATAAATAAATAAATAAATTTAAAATAAAATAATCATTTCAACACAGAGCAGGCTAGGGCTTTCAAGGCACTAGGCCTGTGATCTCAGACACAGAGTGCCCCACAGATTTCTTTGTACCTGTCAGAAAATATTATTTTGTTTTCATTTCTTAACTTTTCTTCTCAATTCCTACCCACCTTTATATAAGGATAGTTATATAGAATTATTAAAACCAAAACTCTTTGGAATATAATATTAGACAGATTTCAGTGGTAACTTTCTTCCATTCTTTAAACTAGTATGAGTTTACTTAGGTATGTAATCTCTTAAGATCCTTTCCAGTACCTACAAGTTTCTTATGAAATGAAGAGGACACAGTTTCTAGAAGAGTATAATCAAAAGGTAAATTATTGATTGAGGGGGTAAGAAAGAGGTATCCTGTGTCTGCTAGAGTAAATAGCTTTTTATTTGGGAGAAGGAGTGTTAACTCTGGTCACGTTGAAAAATGTCAAAATGATATAAAAGTATTAAAAACAATTAATACTTTTTAATTAAATACTTTTTAATTAAAAAGTATTAAAAACTCTTATGTTTCTTGGGTTACGCTTTCTAGAAATATCCATGCATATATTAGGTTAAACTCTACCAACTTGCCATTTTTGTAGATGAAAATCTGTCAGGTATTGGCAATTCCATACCTATGATCAAATACACACACACAAACACACACACACACACACACAATTGCATATTAATAACTATAGTTTACCTTTACCAAGCACTTAGAATGTATTATCTTTGTTAGTTTTTGTTAACTTCTCTACTATTATTTTCTCTAAATGAAAAAATTCAAGTATAAGGAAGATGACTTTTCCAGAGTTCCACAGTTAGTAAGTGGAGAACCCCAGATACATATCAAAAAATTTGATGTTTGTCTGTACTCTTAACCACTATAATGGGATCATCCTAAAAGTACTATTTTACAACTTGTGAAACAGTGTATATGAACATTTTCCTGTGCTGGTTACATACTTTTGTGCCATAATTCTGTTATCCACTGATAGACATTTAAAATATTTTCTTTTGTTTATTATAAATAGTTAGCATTCTCTGTCATCATGTACCCATTTATTTTGCAGACTTGATTTCTAGAAGTGGGACTTCTGGGTCAAAGGATATTCACATCTTAAATTTTAATAGATATTTCCATGTTACTTTCCAAGAAGTTTATGCCAGTTTCCACCACTGCGTGAATGCCTGTTTTCCCATTCCTTTATTAGTAACAGATGTGATCAGACATTTCAAAATGTTCCAGTTTCTACAACTTTTCATTTATTGTATCTATACCACTTCTCTCTGCCTTCTTCAAAGGTTGAGGTTCTATTTATGTATGGAACATGGTGCAGGAGTGTGAACAACCTCTACGATAGCCTATAAGGAGAATACTTTAGTTTTTAAATTTTTAAGCATTAAAAATTATTTATGGATAATTTTTTTTCATACCTTGGAAATGAGTGTATTTTGAAACAGACAACCAAGTTGAATTCTTAAGGGTATTTGAATGATCCATCTTACAGAGTTGCTGTTTTGTTTACCATATTACTAGTTTTCATGATTTGAGGGTGTAAGATTATAATTGAAATATTAAGCATGAAATGATTCAGGGAACACAGAGTTTAAAATCTACTAGGGGACAAACAGAATTATATATTGCAACAGATTTGTTTCTATAAATACCATGTAGATACATTAGAATTGAGAGCATGTATCATTTTAGATAAAGAAGCTTTTTATGTTTTGAGGTGTATTTTTTCACATTTAATTTTGTTCATATTTTCATTAACAAATCTGCTTCTTATTCATAAATGACTTAAACATAAGTCTGAATTTTAGTTGGATCTTTAAAATTTTCCAGAGATTGAAAGGCTGACTCTGTCAGCTATCTTCAAGGACTGCCTGTGAAATAAGTTGAATTGCACATTATGGGTTTATCTTTCATCTTTCCCAAATGCCCTTTAAATGATAGTAAAGGAGAGAAAATGACATAAAAACCCAAGAATAAAGAAAAGAGAAAACAGTAATACAAGTATTTACTTAGTTAAAATAACTCTAAATTTCTCTGTGAAATATTCCTAAATAAAATGTTCAGATTTTCAATTAATGTTGTCAGTAAAAACCCAGGTTTTCATGGAAAACAGTGTATCTGCCTTAGGTATTGCAGCAGTACCTAGCTAGAGTATGTTCTTGGATTCCTACTTATGCAATTTTTACTAAGAATTGTAGACAGTTTTGAAAACAGTAAATATAAGTTGTTATTGAAATGTTGACTACAACTTGTTTGTTAATCAGACTGTGCCAGTTGTTTGTATTTTTAGTTGAGATAAATTAATATACCACACCACCACTTCTTATGCTTAGTATTTGCATGATTTATCATTTCTCCATTCTTTTACTTCCAACCTGTCTGTGTCTTTATTTAAAGCTGGTTTCTTATGGCTAGGGCTAAGTCACTTCAGTCATGGACTCTTTGCCTCCCTATAGACCTTTCAGTCATGTCCTGTGTCCGTGAGGTTCTCCAGGCAAGAATACTAGAGTGGGCTGCTGTGCCCTCCTCCAGGGAATCTTCCCAGGGATCAAACCTGCATCTCTTCGTCTCCTGCATTGGCAGCAGGGTAGTGCTGCCTAAAGTAGCATGTAATTGAGTTTTGGATTTGTATCCAGTATGAAAATTTATTTGGACAATTGAGTTGATTTACATTTAATGAAGTTATTACTGTGATTAGATTTGAGTCTACCATATTGCTAATTTGTTTGTCCTTGTTTTTGTTGCTGTTATTGTTTCTCCTTTCTTTTCGTCTTTTGAGTTAATCAAGTAGTGTTTTAGTATACCATTCTATATCCCTTTTTTAAACTTTTTAACTATACCTCTTTTATTTTTTTTTAATGGTTGCTATACAGATCTGTCTAAAGGTACAGTATGTATTGTTAACTGCTTACACTCAATCTTGAATTAATGCCACTTCACAAACCATGTAAAAACCTTTTAACAGTAGAATTCCATTATATAAATGCCTCCCATCTTTTGTGTTATTTGTCTTCACCTGTTTTACTTCTTTATGTTTTAACCTCCATAGTACATTGTTGTTACTTGATCATATATCGCTTAAAGAACTTATGAAAATAAAAACAGCTTTTTAACCTTTATCATTTCTAGTGCTCTTTCATTTTCCCTGTAAATTCATTTCTTTCTAGTATCATTTTCCGTCAGTCTATATGCAATTAGTCACCCCTAGAATTACCAGAGTTTCAATTAAGCAAAACTACTATTAATACCTTTAAATATACTGGTAAACCTACCTTTGCTTGTGAGGCACAGCAATCCTTACAGATACTGTAGCTTTTTTTTTTTTTTT
>SJYV01038068.1:1025541-1058017 GCA_006410875.1 Neotragus pygmaeus | reverse complement strand
TTTTTTTTTAATGGTTGCTATACAGATCTGTCTAAAGGTACAGTATGTATTGTTAACTGCTTACACTCAATCTTGAATTAATGCCACTTCACAAACCATGTAAAAACCTTTTAACAGTAGAATTCCATTATATAAATGCCTCCCATCTTTTGTGTTATTTGTCTTCACCTGTTTTACTTCTTTATGTTTTAACCTCCATAGTACATTGTTGTTACTTGATCATATATCGCTTAAAGAACTTATGAAAATAAAAACAGCTTTTTAACCTTTATCATTTCTAGTGCTCTTTCATTTTCCCTGTAAATTCATTTCTTTCTAGTATCATTTTCCGTCAGTCTATATGCAATTAGTCACCCCTAGAATTACCAGAGTTTCAATTAAGCAAAACTACTATTAATACCTTTAAATATACTGGTAAACCTACCTTTGCTTGTGAGGCACAGCAATCCTTACAGATACTGTAGCTTTTTTTTTTTTTTTTAAACATTTACAATCCTGAAAGGATAAAATTAAAGCTGGCTCTGAAAGAAAAATCTTTTACTGGCAATCCTTTAAAGAAATTCTCATAGAATAATAGATAAAACTTGTTCCTAGACATAGGTTACTTGAGTTTTTGGAGGACTTTGTAAGTGCCTTAATTAAAGGTTAAAGAAAATAACCAGAGTATGAAGAGGAAAGTCCTACCGACACATGCTCTTCAGCCTGTAGTAAGTGACCGGTTTTCAGGACTGACATTTATTTGGCTGCTTGCTGCTCTTGTGTGTTGCATTAGTTGGTGGGTTGAAGACTTGCTGACTGTTTGGAGAAAGTGACAGAAAATAGCCTTTTGAGTAAATACTGTCTGGTGGCAGCTTTGTGGGGATAAATAATGTAGAAGAACAAGTCATCAAAAGACTTTACCTTTCAGGTCTTCTCCCAGATTTATTTGACTTAAAGGTAAGAATAGCAGCAGGATCTTGATTTAAAAGCCCGTAGTATGGCTCATTGTCAGAGTTTTGGTCATTCACATAACTGATATTATTGAGTCCTACTTTGTGCAGAAGTATACAACATGTTGATTGGATAGCAGCTATGTGCCATATATGTAAAATATTCACAAGTCCAAAATCCTTGCTTTCCAGTGAGTGGGCAAGTTATTAGGTAGTTGTGTTGCATTGAACACATGTGATGGTAAGGTAGAGAGCACTGAAGTCCCTGGAAGATGCCCCTCATCTCAGCCAGGGCTAAGTATGTTTGTAACATTGGGAAAACATGTTACCTGAGTTGAGTCTTGAAGAACTTAGTCAGGTGCTGTGATACAGGGGTAGGACAGAGACTGGAGAAGGAATCCCAGGAGGAGAGAAGTAACTCTCTCGAACAAACTGGAAAACACATTCTATGGCATGATGAATAGTTTGAGTAGTAAGAAGGAAATGAGAGATGAAAATGTGGAGAGAAGCTTTGGCATGCTCATGGTTGACTGTGTCATGGTTAGATACTTGGACTTAGTCCTGGAGAAGATTTTTAGCCACTGGAGTATTTTAAATAGGAAAATGGTATTACCAGATTATTTATGTAAGAAAGATCATTCTCACTGCAGTGTGAGCACTATTAATACTGAAAATAGGAAGATTTCTTAGAAGGCTGATGAAGTAATCTCAGGCACGGAAGTGAAAATGTAGAAAGATGTCGATTATTTGGAAACTGTTAAGATGATAGAACTAATAAATGATAGTTGGGATATAGAAGGTAGGTTTGAGGGTGACACCCAGTTTTCTGGCTTAGGCATTGGAGGTGAATGGTTTTACCATTTCTTTAAGTGAGAAAGAGAAGAGGAAAACAGAAGTAATGACTTACAGCTGTCTTCCCCAGCCTCCGGTAAAGAATCCACCTGCCAATGCAGGAAACACAAGTTTGATCCCTGGGTTGGGAAGATCCCCTCGAGAAGGAAATGGCAACATACTCCAGTATTCTTGGCTGGGAAATCCCATGGATAGAGGAGTCTGGCAGGCTACTCGCAAAAGAGTCTGACACAATGGAGTGACTAAACAACAACAAAAATGATTTGCCGCATTCTTTATTAGGAAGTTGAACAATGAGGTCTAGAATTGAAGAAGGTGTTCTTTCGGAGATAAAGGTGAGAGTGGTTATTAGCACAGGACAACCAGTTTTGTCTTTATAGGTCTCATGATTGCACAACAAGAATTAGAATTCAGCTTTACCAGCTGAGCCACAGTGGAAGCCCAGAGTTAGAATTCAGAACCCAGGATTATGTGTCACATCAGTCCATTTAGAATATTACTTCTGTAAAAGACTGCTGAAACACAGAAACTTAGAGATGACAAAATTCTAGGGTGGAAATTAACATGCAGGGTTGTCTGTGTTCTGATATAAAGGTGACAGAGGTGAAGGAGCTATTACTTCAGGAGTTCTGCTTGTTGACCAGCAGAGGGCAGGCAACAACGCGGCTCAGTATCCATAACTTCTGCTCTGTGTTGCCCTTCAGGCCTGGAAGCTCAGGCCGGCCTTCTAGTGTAGACTTCCGGTGTTCTTGTTAACGAAGGCCAGGCATCCAGGACACTTTTATCTATCCTTGCTTTCAAGACTTAGAAGATGTTTGGGTTTTGTTCTGGAGCCAGATCTGCTTTCCACTCGCTGTTCCCTATGTCTGGTTCTTATTTTTCCTTAAAGTTTAAGACCAGAATACATCCCTTAAGAGCTGCCGTGGTGACATGGGGTCAGAATAAGATGAAGAGAGTCTGAGAAATGTAATGGCTCTTTGCCTTCTAGAGGCACAGATGTCCAGCTTTTGGTCCTGGTTGACTATTATGATTCAAGGACATGTTTGTGTTTTTCTTGGTCTTATGATTCAGAGACTTGAATGGAAGGAATGGACATTGGCTCATGGAGATAGTGCTGATGCGCCTGGTAGGTTCCTTAAGGCAGCACTGCCTCTCGTCCACCATTTTGATTTGAGGAGCTCGTGAAAGCCTTCCTGTCCCAGGACACATCCTTCATCCACCTGCTCTATGTCTCTAATACCCATTAGTTTCCTTTGTAGCTTTAAGCATTCGAAGTGAAAGTGAGTGAGTGAAGTCGCTCAGTCGTGTCCGACTCTTTGCAACCCCGTGGACTGTAGCCCACCAGGCTCCTCAGCTTAACTTAAATTTAAAATTTTCACAAAGAGGGATACGGTTGGGTGGCAGGACAAATTATTGATATTTCTTTAAACTAACCAGGACTTACAAGAATAGGACTTAGGCAGGAATGTTTAATTAGATTTAACTAGGGGGTGCAAGAAAGATCTTGGAACTAGGGTTACACTGTTTCTGATTTAGAAACCTACAGTGCCTCCCAACTAACAAATGACATTTATAGAGAATATGCTGTATGCCAGGCATTGTTCCTATTTAATCCTTAGGCCAATCTTACAATCTCAGTTACTATTCCTGTTTTGCAGATTAGGAAACTAAAGCACAGAGAAGTTTAGTAATTTTTCTGAGGTTACTGTGGAGGAGACAACCTATATGCACCACCATTCAATCCTCCTCTGTATTTTAATTTTTTCATTTATTTATTAAACTAATTTATTTTTGACTCTGCTGAGGCTTCATTGCTGCATATAGGCTTTCTCTAGTGGTGAGCAGAGATTACTCTATAGTTGCAGGGTCTGGGCTTCTCATTGCAGTGGCTTCTCTTGTTGCAGAGCATGGACCCTAGGGATGCACAGGCTCAATAGCTGTGGCATGTAGACTTAGTTGCTCCACAGCATGTGGAATCTTCCTAGGCCAGGGATCAAAACCATGTCCCTGCATTGGCAGATGGATTCTTTACCACCCGGGAAGTCCCCCAGATAACTTGAATTAGTACATGGGCTAGCATGAATTCGCTGCTGCTGCTGCTGCTGCTAAGTCGCTTCAGTTGTGTCCGACTCTGTGCGACCCCTTAAACGGCAGCCCACCAGGCCCCCCGTCCCTGGGATTCTCCAGGCAAGAACACTGGAGTGGGTTGCCGTTTCCTGCGTGAAAGTGAAGTCACTCAGTCGTGTCCAACTCTTAGCGACCCCATGGACCACAGCCCACCAGGCTTCTCCATCCATGGGATTTTCCAGGCAAGAGTACTGGAGTGGGTTGCCATTGCCTTCTCCAATGAATTCGCTAGTATAGCATTAACATAATTTAAGAAAACATAGGTAGAGACACTTTTAAAACTTTTACCTCACAGCACCTACCTGCCATATTGAGAAATATGGATAGTTGGTTATTTTTAATTACTTATTTGATAACTGACACTGTTCAAGTGTTCCTTATCAAAAAAGGATCAAAAAAGTTCCTCTAAAAATATGAAACTTTGTTTACTGTTATAATTGAACAACTTAATGAAGGCTATTCATTGGAAGGACTGATGCTAAGACTGAAACTCCAATACTTTGGCCACCTCATGCAAAGAGTTGACTCATTGGAAAAGACCCTGATGCTGGAAGGGATTAGGGACAGGAGGAGAGGGGACGACAGAGGATGAGATGGCTGGATGGCATCACCAACTCGATGCACATGAGTTTTAGTGAACTCCAGGAGTTGGTGATGGACAAGGAGGCCTGGCGTGCTGCGATTCATGGGGTCGCAAAGAGTCAGACACGACTGAGCAACTGAACTGAACTGAAGGAAGGCTAACTTAATTGACCTGGCAGTTTTAGAGAATGCTTACATTTAGGTTTGGTTATGCTTCTGAAAACATCTGTTGTACACTTAGTAAGTTAATTATTTCTTTCATCGTCATTGAATTTCATCTTTTCTTTCCCCCTCTTTTCATCTAAATGAAGAATACAAATTAAGGAGTATCTTCATGTAGAAAGTCGATTGGGAAAACCTTCTATTTCAGAAACAAATAGTACGTTGTCCCAAGAGGTTTTTTGTTTTGTTTTGTTTTGTTTCCTTCTTACAACTTCTCGTCTCCTAACTACATTTGTGTTCTTTGGCACTGACTGAATAGCATAACCAGAAATCAGTCCTAGACAACTTTGGGCAAAAAGACTTGCTGAGAAAGAAGAAAATGAAAATTGATGGTGAGGGCAGATTTTGAATTTTTACAGCTCTGGGTTCCACCCTCCTTACCGTGGATAATTTAAGAGGTAGCTGACTGTTCTGGCCAGGTCAGTGGGAAGCTGACAAGTCAGACTGTGGATTTTCCCACATCATCAGCCTAGGAATAAAATTGCTATATATTTGTATCTAAGTTCAAGAAAAACTGGCTTTCCAAGCCAGCCACTGGTTTGGGAGAAGAGAACACTATCACCTTCGTAGAGTTGTGAATTATAAAAGACATTTCTGTTGGGTTACTGCATGTCCCTTGGGGTTTGTTTCATTTATAACATTGCCTCAGGCCTTCTGCGGCATCCTGTTGGAATGACCTCCTTTTCAACCCTGTGCTGGCAGCTGCAATGTGGCTCTTTCCCGGGGATCCTTCAGGCTGCTCACGTGATCAACATGAACTGCGACCCCTTTGTTCCTTACCCAGATGATTAGTTTTCTTTCATTTTTTTTCTATTTAATAATTTTGCCTTATTTTCTGTCCTCTTTCCTCTTCACTTCCTTTTTTATTTCCTCCGTACACAGGACTTTGGGTAGCAATTTAAGTTCTTTTATTGAAGTATACCATCAATGCAAAAAAGTACACAGATCATAAGTCAGCTCACTGAATTTTCACAGCATGAACATACCCATGCAGACAGTTCTCAGGTCAAGGAAGAGAACATCACCGGAATCCCAGCAAACCTCTCCTGTCCCCTTTTCTGGTTACCATTCTTCTCCCTTAAAGAGAATTGTTATCCTGACTTCTACAGCTTTGCCTGTTTTTAAATCTAGAAATGGAATCAAACCATGTGTATTCCTTTGCACCTAGATCCTTCCACTGAACATCTTTGTGACTTGTCCATGTTAATCTGTTTATTCCTGCTGTGTAGTATTCCATTTGTGTGCATAGTCCAGAGTTTATTCTGTTCTTCATGGGCACTGGGATTGTTTCTAGTTTAGGGCCATTATGAATGGTACTGCAGATGTTCTCATACATGTCTTTTTATCAAAAGACATGACATATTTCTGGATATTTACATAGAAATGAAATTGCCAAGACTTAGTGTATCCATCTAACCATTTAAATTTCACGTCAAACACTGCATGGGTGATTTTTGGTGAATCCTTGGTAGGAAACATTTGTAAACATATAGATTCAGCTTCAGCATGTCTAATCTTTGGCTATGAAAAATGCCTCTACTTAAATGTGCGGTAGTTTTAAACAGATAACTCCTATATACAACAAAATTGCCTCTCAGTCATGTGTTTTATTAACTTTCTTCCTAATGTGAACTTTTATCCAGCATTTCAAAGCTGAGTAGGTGGGCCCATTCTGTAAAAATCTTACCAGAATATTTTGACGGTGATAATTTACAAGAGTTAAGATTTCATGTTTGTTATACGGCCTCTAAGTAGCAGTGCTCTAAAAGCAGGAGAGAGTGATGTGCTGGTGCTTGACTGTCATGCTTAGTCAGAGCTACCAGAGGCTGGCACTCATATTTGTACAAATATATACCAAGACACCTGCAAAGATGATGAGAAACAGGCTCTACACCATAGAGGGTCTCCAGGAGAAGTAACCAGGCAATTGTGTAGCCAAGAGTAGTCTTTTTGTTCTTTTTTTAAAATCAGGACTTTCCAAAACTTGTTTCATGAATGCTTCTGAATAAGTTTAACCTAATGAGTGTAGAAATGTGATTGTGATATCATATGCCTTCGATGGGGAATAGCATCTTTGAAGGAAAGTTTATTTGTGAAATAAAATGTTCCTGGTCATTCTGTGAACATGTATGGAATTAAGTTGACTTGCTTTGACCATAGTGTTTTGGAGACCTTCAAGGGAATTTCCTTACCTTCCATCAAAATAAAACAAAGAAGAAAAAAACAAAAAACAGAAAGAGGGAATAATTAAAATTTGATGGTTATAAAAATATAGTAATGGAACCATCAGATTCACTTCCCATGTTAGGTAGATAGCTTTCCTTTAGAAGAAAGTCTTTTGAGTAGGGAAAGGAGAGTTGCCATTCCAGTTGAGATGGTTTTGAAACAAAGTATAGTAAAAACAAATAAAAGAATGAGGAATAAAAGATTGATTTCTGCCAAATTATTCTGAGTATTCTATATTTTTATTTCTTCTTCCAGTCTTTTTTAAAATAGTGATATACAGACATACTGATAAGAGAATTTATAGATTTCATTCTATTCTGAATGACATTTAGAACTCACACTGGAGATTGTTCTGTTTTAAATCAGTACGTTCAATTGAGAAAGTATTGCTGATAATCTGTGTTGTCCTGTGTACTTGGCTAAGCCCCAGATGACATAGAAATAATAGTCCCTATCCTCAGAAAGCTTACAATCTAGTGAGTATGGCATGTACAAATTACAGTGTAAAGCAATTGCCACAGAGAGAATTCTTGCAGGAAAGGAAAATGCAAGTAGACCCATTTAAAGTGAGTCTTAAAGGATAAGTAGATTGGCCTGGAATGGCCTTTTGCTGATCTTGGCAATGAGAAGTAAGGCTAAAGGGAAGCAGGTAATGAGTTTGTACCTGATATGGTATTCCAGGTGACACATTGGTGAGGAATCTACCTGCCAAGGCAGGAGATGCAGGTTCAATAATTGGTCTGGGAAGATCCCTGGAGAAGGAACTGGCAACCCACTCCAATATTCGTGCCTGGGAAGTCCCATGGACAGGGGAGCCTGGGAGACTAGAGTCCGTGAGGCCGCAGAATTGGACACAATTAAGTGACTAAGCAACACAACATAGAACAGACCAAGAGCATTCACTTTAGACCAAGTGAAAAATTGAGTCTCTGCTCAGTGTTGCTGTCTGACCTTAAACAGGTTGTGTCAACCTTTCCAAGCTAAAGTTCCTCATTTACTTAGTGGCGACAGTGCCCGTGTAACTTGCCGCAGCATTGTTGGAAAGATGAGATCCTGTGCAGAAGTGTAGCTCTCACAGTTTGTATCCTACTACGTATATATACTACTTTATAATTGACATACAAAAGATGGCACACATTTAAAGTGTGTGATCTGAAAGTTTCTTCCACAAATACACACCAGTGACATCATTGCCACAGTCAAGTTATGACCACATCCAGCACTCCCAAAAGTTTTTGTAAGACCTTGAAAGAGAACGGTCAGCCCTGCTGTGTGGGCGAAGAACAGAGTGCAGTGGAGAAGTCAGTTAAGAGGCTGCGGCTGTGGTCCAGGTAAGAAAGAGAGTGAGGGCACGAAGCAGGTGTGTCAGGCCCCCCCTGCAGCCTGCACTGCTGGAGGACCGGGCTGAGCTCCATCGTAATGTGACCTCCAGCACCCAGCTCAGGAGCCAGAGGAGAGCAGCCTCTTGCTGAACTGACAGATTCTCTTTGAAAGATGGCTTACTTTAAACCTGCTTCTCCCTTTATTTTGTTTAGGGTTTAAAAGACAACCTGTTTGCTTCTGGGACGTCCAGTCTGACAGCCAGCAAGCAGCTGGTTCGTCCAAGAATCACAAGAATCTGCCTCAGGGACCTGATCTTCTGTATGGAGCAGGAGAGGGATATGAAGTATTCCCGAGCTCTGTACCTGGCCCTCCTGAAGTGACCACAGCCCCGTCATCCAGACCCTTGCTACTTACTGCCAAAGAAAACGTCAAGAGCGTTGTTGCACATTTCAGTTTCTAGAAGATAATCACCAGTAGGGGAGACCATTGTTTACAGTTATAAACTTTTACTAAATCGTGCTTATATATCCCATGAGGTTCTTAATGACTAGGATTCAGCTTTGTCTCCTGAAAATTGGTTGTGACATATGGTTTATACCATAGTAGGCCTCTGCCTTTGTACGTGTTTAATTACAGCAAGGCTTTGTTTGTTACTGCCTGCTTCACTTGTTAACAGGTAAGGCGTCTCTCCCTGTTACATTCTGCACTGAGATGCAGGGGGACAAGAGGAAGAGTCTTTACTTACCAGAAAACTGTATGTATTTCATCCTACATGGAACCTGACTCAAAGCATTAGGTTTGCTGGGCTGGAATCAGAAGTTGCTAAGCTAACTATGACAGTCACCTTCTGTGGTTGAAGGTGACAAGCCACAGGGAAAGGCCCAGTGGTGACTTTGGTCAGCTGAGACCCATTGATGTCAAAACATTGACAAATGGTGATAGTTTGTGCCCGAGGTTCCGTGGTTCATGTCACTATGTGCTGCTTCTGATACCAAGGGGACATCCTTGTCAGGGAAGAATGCTATACATTGAAGCTGCTGGTATACCTCACTGAACAATGGAAAAGATAGTATACGAAGGAATGATGGGGTACTGCCTCCAAACTGATGGAGGGAAAATGAAAATGGACTTGTAACAGGAAATATGCTTTATCTACCTAAGAGGAGGCAGATCAAATTGGAATTCCAAAGCAGCCAGTACATGTTTTGTTGACAGGGAAAAAAAAAAAATCACAGCCCAACCAAAAAGGAAAATGTGTCAAACATTTTCAAATTACAGTATTTCAAAAGAAAGAAGTTATTCTTTGTTTTGTGTATTGCTTTAAATCTCAAGAAGGATAGTTTTATACTCTTTTAGCCTAAGTTTTAAGCATCTTGTTGCATTAAAAAAAAATCCTAATCGATGATTAGAAATTTTTAACAATGGATTCCATTTTGGGTTCTGTACACAAAAGGTAATGTCAGCATCTTACTCTTGGAGATCTTGGCTCTGCATATATTATGAGAAGCATGTTACATGTATACTCCTCTGAAGAGGAGGCTGACAGTTTTCAAAGCAAACCCCTCTATTTTTTTTTTTAATTCGACTTTTGTGGCATGTGGCTGGTGAAAACATAATAACTGTAGTTAGAATCACATACAGAAAGAGTGAGTAAATCCTCCAAAGAAGGTTTTTAAATAAGGGGAGGAAGCTGTGCTTCTTAGAAAGAGTTAAGGGGGGAAAAAAAAAACCTCAAGTATGTTATTCTTCATCCTGTTCTTCCCTCTGGGACTGTTATGGCCATATTCTGTACTGTAGTAAGTTTTAAATTGGCCACATTTTCTGTTTCAGCAAGTTATTATGTAAAAATGCTATAAATTATGTATATGTTTAAAAAAAGTCCTTCAAGAAGAGATCTATACCTAAAGTTGTTTTGTATATTTAAATGCTTAGCTTTATTTTTGGTAAAGTGCAGCACACTCCCATATTTGTGTATAATCTTCTTGATCAGATGTTTAAAATTACTGCAAATACTTCATTAAAATAATTATTTTATTATAAGAATAACGTTGCACAATCACTGACTTGGGCAACATCTCTGAAAGTCTGCCCATGAAGCTGGGGGCTGGGCAGTGAATCTTTCTTGGCTCGGATTGTTACTCTGAAGAATGAGCATTCTAGAACCTCACTTCAGATCCAAACTCCTATATCACTTTCTTGGACATAGTTGTAAATTTGCATGGTATTTGACTCACAATGAAAGCTACGCATATTCATTACAAAAGCTTTTTTTGACCCATCAAAGTTTTCTTACCAAGCTATTCCTTTTTCCAAATTTATATGTATTATACATTTTAAACTTTGGGTCATGGAGTAGATCTTACACACAAAAGGACAAACCCTGGACCCAAGGTATTCCTCCACTCAGTTTGCAGAATGGTGGCCCTGGGGCCAATTTGATCTCTTAAGTGAATTCTCTGTGACTCACATGTTGCTGCCAAAATTTTACTTCACAAAAGTGTATTTCCAGTTCTTTTGAAAAATTAGATGAGCTGGAGTCATTCGTTGTACCCGTTTGTGTGACGACCTTCTGGAGTCAAACCACTCTCCGTCCGCTTCAGATGTGAGGACACAAGCTCCCAATCCCTTGCCTGATCCCTTTAAGCACTGGCGTTTCAGGCTCTCTGCCTTCATAATAGATTTACTTTGCGTGATGAAAACCAAAAGAGCAAAGTGCCCAAAATTCTCCATCTATTTACTGTATTTAAGCAACTTTATAGAGACATGTTTTACATATAAAATTCACCATTTTATTTGTTTAATTTTAATATGACTTAAAATTATTCCTTCACAGATATCTGTAAGATTTGTCTCTTTTTTAAAAAAATGAGTTTAACGTTCCTTCAAAGCCTATATTTATCTTTTTCTTTTTTTAATTGAAAGTTTCAATTCTATACTGCTTTAGTGTTATACAATTTTCAGAAGTTTCACACATATGACTTCATGTAATCCTATAATAATTCTTTTTTCCCTACCCCTTTTCTGCCCCCTTCCCTCTCTCTACTGGTAACTACTAGTTTGCTCTCTAGATCTATGAGGCTGCTTCTTTTTTGTTTTTATTCACTAGTTAGGTTTCCATTTGTAAGTAATATCATACGGTATTTGTCTTTCTCTGACTTATTTTACGTAGCTTAATGCCCTCCTATCCATGTTACTGCAAATGCAAATTTTCATTCTTTCTTTTAGCTAAGTAGTATTCCATTGTGTGTATATACATATATATGTATATACACACCACATCTCTATTCTTTCATCTGTTGATGGACATTTTGGTTCCCTCCATACCTTGGCAATTATAAATAATGCTGCTATGAACATTGGGGTGCATGTATCTTTTTAAATTAGCATTTTGCGTGTTTTTTTTTTAAATCTATACCCAAGAGTGGAATTGCAGGGTCATATGGTAAGCTCTAGTTTTAGCTTTCTGAAAAACCTTCATTTTTCCATTGTTGGCTGCACCAATTTACATTCCCACCAACAGTGTTTGAGGGTTCCCTTTTCTCCATATCCTCACCAACATTTGTTACTTGTGGGTTGGTTGGTTGTTTTGTTTTTTTAGGTGATACTGTTAGGCCCCAGAAAGGCCTATTCTCGGGAAACGTCGCTTCACAGATCACCGAGACTTGAATTCGATGCAAAAAGCAAGAGGGTTTATTGAACCGGCGCGCCGGGGTTCGACCTTCCTCGAAAGGAGCGAACCCTGACTTCAATTACAGAGCAGTTTTTATACACTAAAGCTACAAGCAGGTATAGGAGGGGCGAAGACACTCTGAACAAACTGATTGGTGGACATAGCTTGACCTTTACAGAGATAGGTCTGGAATTCATCAAGTCGAAGGAGGCTGACTGACCACCTTGCGGCGGTTAGCCAATTCTCGAAGAAATAATGCTCTAGGTAATCTTTAACAGGAGGAAACAATTACCCGGGGGGGTCTCTTGTGAGGACCAGGCAGCTGGACTATAGGTTATCTGATAGGGAACAGGTTTTTTCCATGAGTCATGGCTCGCCTCTTAAATCAAAACAAAGGGTTGCTAATAATTTTTAACTTCTTCCCTTCAATACCCATTTGGACGATACCCATTTGGACAGGTGTGAAGTGATATCTCATTGTGGTTTTAGTTTGTATTTCCCTGATGACTAGTGGTTTTGAGCATATTTTCATATGCCTGTTGGCCATCTGCATTTCCTCTTTGGAAAAATGTTCTTCTGCCCACTTTTTAATTGGGTTTCTTGTTGTTTCTGTTATTTTTTGATGTTGAGTTACATGAGTTGTTCATATATGTTGGATATTAATCCCTTATTGGTCATATCATTTGCAAGTATTTTCTCCCATTCAGCAGGTTGTCCTTTTATTTTATTGAAGGTTTCCTTTGTTTTTAAATTTAATTAGGTTCCATTTGTTTATTTTTTCTTTTGTTTCCTTTGCTTTAGAAGAGGGATCCAAAAAATATTGCTGCAATTTATGTCAAAGGGTATTCTGCCTGTGTTTTCCTCTAGGAGTTTTATAGTATTCAGTCTTACATTTAGCTATTTAATCCATTTTGAAGTTTATCTTTGTAAATGGTGTTAGAGAATTTCTAATTTCATTCTTTTACAAGTAGCTGTCTGGTTTTCCCAACACCATTTATTAAAGAGACTGTCTTTTCTCCATTGTATATTCTTGCAGCCTTTTTCATAACTTAATTGACCATCGTGTATGTGTTTATTTCCTGTTCTATTGATCTGTGTGTCTGTTTTTGTGCCAGTACCATACTGTTTTGATTATTGCAGCTTTGTAGTATAGTCTGAAGTCAAGGAGTATGATTCGTCCAGCTCTTGTTATTTTTTCTCAAGATTGTTGTAGCTATTTGGGACTTTTTTGTGTTCCCTTACAAATTTTAAGATTATTTGCAGTTGTAAAAAATGCCTTAGGTATTTTGATAGGGATTGCATTGAATCTGTAGATTCAGTGCCTTGAATAGTGTGGTCATTTTAACAGTATTAATTCTTCCAATTCAAGAACATAGTATATCTTTCCATTTGTTGGTGTCATCTTCAGTTTCTTTCATCAGTGTCTTATAGTTTCCCAAGTACAGGTCTTTTACTTCTTAGGTAGGTTTATTCCTAGGTGTTTTATTGTTTTCTATACAGTGGTCAATGAGCTTGATCCTTAATTTCTGATAGTTCATTGTTAGTGTATAGAAATGCAACAGATTTCTGTATATTAATTTTGCATCCTGCAAATTTATTGAATTCATTGATAAGCTCTAGTTTTCTGATAGCATCTTTTTTGTAACATGTNAGTGGTCAATGAGCTTGATCCTTAATTTCTGATAGTTCATTGTTAGTGTATAGAAATGCAACAGATTTCTGTATATTAATTTTGCATCCTGCAAATTTATTGAATTCATTGATAAGCTCTAGTTTTCTGATAGCATCTTTTTTGTAACATGTCATCTACAAACAGTGACAGTCTTACTTCTTCCTTTTTAGTCTAGATTCCTTTTATTTCTTTTTCCTTTATGACTCTGTGGCTAGAATTTTCCAAAATTATGTTGAATAAAAATTAAAGCCTGTATTTGTTGAAATCTGCTTTGAGGTAAATTTTGTTTCATTAGAATTTTGGCAGAACTTTATTTAGAATTATAACCATTTATACTAGTTATATCATAGTTGCAGCAAAAAACAAAAACCCACAAGCAGTATTAGGGCATATTCTTTAGAAAAATAAGGAACCAGGATCTCAGGATGATTGAGTTGGACTTCATACCTACTTGTACAATGAACCAAGTGTTTGTGAAACTTTAATGTTAACAGGAGTCAGTGATTCTACAGGAAATAAAAGTATAGCCTATGTTTATATATGACCTAGTAACCAATTTTTGTTTTTAATGTCATTAGCTTTTTAGATATTTTCATATGCCTTGCTACACTGAAACAGCTTTAAAAAAAAAAAAAACATTTAAGCACAGTTTACATCTAATAAGCAGAGTAATTCTTATGTCCATGGCATTGCCTATTAAGTTTCTTGTAGGGTTGGAAGTAGTAATGAAGCTGTGCTGTTATCTTAAAATTTTTAATTGAAAGTATTTTAGATATTGTGAACAATCAAACCGTATATCAGAGCATGCCAAAGTAATTCTACTAACAGACTGCAGAGGTCCTGTGCTCCCCTCCCTCGGTTCACCCACTTTTTCTAGTTTTATATCTCTCTCACCAGACATAGTCTGTATACACGTAAGCATGTAGTTGTGGATTCTTCCTTTATTTATGTATGGGAGCCTATGGATCTGTCCATTGCCATTTTCACAATCTCATTATTCTTATTCAGTTTATACTGTATACCAGGCCAGGAATCCTAGAAAAATCTTGCTGCAAATCTTTGGGGAAACTACACTGAAATTTTCCTTGAAGGATTTTAGTCTCAGATTTTCTTACTGTTTAGTAAATTTTCTTTTCTCACTAGAAGAATCCAGTCATATTGGAGTATGTCAACAATGTTCCTCTACCAAACAGCCATGAAAAAAATCAGCAAGGGGAGTAGAGGTTTCCTCTGGTAGGAGGTAGGGAGTCAGACACAACTGAGGGACTAAGCATGGGAACAAAGATGCATAAGAGAGAGTCCATGTCCTCGAGGAGTTCTCTAGTCAGAGATACGGACTCAAGATACATAAACATGCTAATAATGTGAAGTAGCATATATTCCCTGAAGAGAGTTGTCTCATTGTTTGTACTGGGCTTCTATGTTAGAAGGTAATATAGGAGAAGAATTACCAAAATTCTATATATAAACTGAGCAGAATCAAAGCTAGTGCAGAAATGTTACCTATGAGATTTAGACTGTAGAACTCATAGCTTTATGGTTTATAATTTTAATGGAAGCTTTACCTGAAGATGACAGGAAGGTAAAGATTTGCTGATTGATTTCTTGAAATCTCCTGACTTAGGTTTATGCATGTGCATGCATGTTCAGTCATGTCTGACTCTTTGTGACCCCATGGACTGTATGTAGCCACCAGGCTTCTCTGTCCATGGAATTCTTCAGGCAAGAATACTGGAGTGGGTTCCTGTTTCCATCTCCAGGGGGTCTTTCTGACCCAGGGATCAAACCCACGACCCTTGCCTCTCCTGCCTTGGCAGACAGATTCTTTACCACTACACCACCTGGGAAGCCTATCTTAGGTTTCCATTTCCCCAAATAGAGGTGTGAAGTTGTGCCAGGCAGTCTCCAAGGAACCTTTTAACTTTCAGATGGAGATACGAGTATCTCACAGGATGCTTCCTGGGAGTGTTAATTCCTGTCAGAGTAAACAGTGGTTGCTGTTAATGCTGAGGAGAGCAATTGAGTAAATGGTGCATCTTGTCTTCTCCGTGTCTTCTGCCGTTATCAAGAAGTGTAAGTTGTGCATGGTACTGGACAGACCCCGACCAAAAAACCATCCACGTGCCCTTCTTGATCTCTCCTGAGCTGGATGAGGTTCCCACGGCTGCCATAACAAATTGCCGCAACTGGGTGGCTAAAAACAGTGAAATTCTCTCACAGTTCTGGGGGCCAGAAGTCTGAAATCAAGGTCCCATGGCAGTCCCACACTCCCTCCAGAGGCTCTTGGAGAACCTTTGCCCTTCTGACCTCGGTGGTTTCTGCTGGCCTTGGCTATGGCAGCAGAACTCGAGAGTCTGCTTCCCTCTTCACCAGGTCTCTGTGTCCTCGCCTCTTATAAGGACACCAGGCATGGCATTCAGAGCCCACTGTAGTCCGATCTGATCCCATCTTGCCCCTCAGCTAGCAACTGCAAAGACCCTATTTCCGTTTTGTTTTTTATTTATTTTTTGATTTTTTATTAGGGTATAGCCAATTAACAATGTGATGGTTTCAAGTGAACAGCAAAGGGACTCGGCCATACATACACATGTATCCATTCTCCCCGAAACTCTCCTCCACCCAGGCTGCCGCATATGCTCCACAGTAGGCAAAATCCTGTTTCTAGATCAGGTCCCAATCTGAGGTTCCAAGCAGACATGNTTTCAAGTGAACACCAAAGGGACTCGGCCATACATACACATGTATCCATTCTCCCCGAAACTCTCCTCCACCCAGGCTGCCGCATATGCTCCACAGTAGGCAAAATCCTGTTTCTAGATCAGGTCCCAATCTGAGGTTCCAAGCAGACATGAATTTGGGAGGGGAGACACTATTCACCCTACTACAGACTGTAGGATGAATGCTGTATATGATTTATATTCCTAATACTTTATTTTCTGCCTCTGACTTGAGTAATGAAAAAATGTCATGGTTGTTAAAATGGTTGGTTGATTTTGTTACCTAACAGGTAACTTAGACTCTGGTGGTCTGTCAAGACCCTTGTCTTCCCCTTCTCCCTGCGTCTCTCCTCTTTAGGCTCAGACATTTCTAGTAGGTGACTCTTTTCTGAGCAACATGTCTTTGATGTGGTGTAGACTGCCATCCTGCTGTTTACCGAAGTATCTTCAAGTGACTGTCTTCTGAAGCCTTTTGAGGTTTTGCATGTTATGTACATGTTGACGGTTCTTATGTAAATTCTCCACACTGTGAGCAAATCATAAGTTTATTTCGTGTGGAAGTGCAGATTCTAACAGGTGTCAAGTATTAGACATTTTTTTTTTATAAATGTGAACTCGGACCCCCTCTGCAAGAACTTCAAGAGATTACAGGCATGCCTCGTTTAACTTGTTAAAGAATGTGCTTTGCCTACTGCAGCTTTCAAAGGCCAGCTTCTGTCTACTTCTTATGGATTTACTGAATAACTAGGCAAAACAGTTGCTAGGGGTCTGGGGGAAAGGCCCTTAGAAGAAGTCTGCATATATTCTAGGTAGAACTCCACAGAAAAATCTATCAAAAATCTATCTGTAATCTGTAAAGGTCAGAAACCAGCAGGATCTTCCTGAAATGTTAAATGTAGGATCAGTCTAGCAGATTCTCAAACTTGTTTTCACGACATAGTCTGTAGTTATCCCAAGGGAGGATTCAAATCTCAGGTTCCAAGGATGAAATTTTAATCCATCTTTTTAATAGATGCAGACGCAGGCATGAGATAAGGAGAAGAAGATATCAAGTCAAGCAAAAGGATAGGGTGTTGCATCCTCTTATCTGGCTTCATTTGTTTCAAGGCTACTGAGTGACATCCATTGCTGAGGTGCAGGCTAGGTTACAAAGATGAGAGTCCGTAAAACAAGGATGTTGATGTGGTCCCGTCTACCACATTTGTGTGCAAATCCACTTAGAATCAAACCACTTATTTGCAGCTCAAGGTTCTTGATATTTCTGAGGCTATTCAAAGATTAGCTGGTCCAATAGTCAATGAATAAAGAAACTCCATTTGGCCTCCCTGAAGCCTCTACTTGAATAGCTCCAGTGATGGGAACCTTACTCTCATCACAGAATCCATAATTGAACTATTATTTCTTTGTTTTGTCTTGGTTTGATCTGAAATCTGTCTCCCTATAATATACTATCTGGGAACTACATTTGTTCTCCAAAGTTAAGTGATAAGAGCAGTTTGTTGAGCGATGACTCTAACGGACTAAACCAAACTCAGCATTCTCTCTGCGTTGTCTAAAGCATCACCCTCAGAGCAGCCTTAGGAGAGAAAGCAGCTGGGAGTAGCTGGCTGTTCACCATGTCCGTTTCTTCCTGGGCTTAACCACGTTTCTAAGTCTCCCTGTCACTGAATGTGACCTTGTTTCTGAGGTCTGGCCAGTCACACGCAGGTAGAAGTGATGTGTCACCTGTGAGAGCTGGCTCCTGACAACCTGCTGTGTGTGACCTGCATGCTCTTTTCCTTTCTATCAAGACCCTGCAAGGATCATGACGTTGGCAGAGCCACCAAATGGAAGGAGCAGTGGTCACTGAATTTGGCCAATTGGATCAAAGCTAACTGCTAATCAAAGATACCTATTTTATATATTTACTTGGCCACACCATGTAGAATGTTGGGTCTTAGTTCCCTGACCAGGGATTGAACCACTGCACCCTGTATTGGAAGCTCAGAGTCTTAACCACTGGACGACCAAGGAAGTCCCAAGAACATCCATTTTAGACTATTCACAACTGATATATAAACATAATGTGTAAATCACTAACATGATGTAACTATCATAGCAGTTAATTGCTAATAACTGTATATTGTCACCCTGCTTATTTAACTTATATGCAGAGTACATCATGAGAAACGCTGGATTGGGAGAAATACAAGATGGAATCAAGATTGCCAGGAGAAATATCAATAACCTCAGATATGCAGATGACACCACCCTTATGGCAGAAAGTGAAGAGGAACTTAAAAGCCTCTTGATGAAAGTGAAAGTGGAGAGTGAAAAAGTTGGCTTAAAGCTCAACATTCAGAAAACGAAGATCATGNGAAGAATTGATGCTTTTGAACTGTGGTGTTGGAGAAGACTCTTGAGAGTCCCTTGGACTGCAAGGAGTTCCAACCAGTCCATTCTGAAGGAGATCAGCCCTGGGATATCTTTGGAAGGAATGATGCTAAAGCTGCAACTGCAGTACTTTGGCCACCTCATGTAAAGCCCTGACTCATTGGAAAAGACTGATGCTGGGAGGGACTGGGGGCAGGAGGAGAAGGGGACGAGAGGATGAGATGGCTGGATGGCATCACCGACTCGATGGACGTGAGTCTGAGTGAACTCCGGGAGTTGGTGATGGACAGGGAGGCCTGGGGTGCTGCTGTTCATGGGGTTGCGAAGAGTCGGACACGACTGAGCGACTGGACTGAACTGAACTGAACTAAGTTTCAGAAGCACTGATGTACCTATCACTGCCTTCATTGATCTTTGGTAAATTTGGATTTTTCTGAATATTAAGTTTGCACTTAAGGTGCAAACTCATATTAAGGTGGCACTCGTGGTAAAGAAACTGCTTGCCAGTGCAGGTCACATGTTCAATCCCTGGGTCAGGAAGATTCCCCCGGAGAAGGGCATGGCAACCAGTGTTCTTGCCTGGAGAATCCCATGGACAAAGGAGCCTGACGGGTTACAGTCCACAGGGTTGTGAAGAGTTGGACACAACTAAAGCAACTTAGCACGCATGCATGCAGGTTTGCTTAAAACTGCTTACCCCTGTGGGTCCGATAAGATCCAAGCTTAGGATTTTAAAGATGTACTGAGCCTTAGCCATGCAGTTAGATTTCAGGATGATAAACTGAAACCCTTTAGAGATTAGTTTGCCTGAGGGCACAGTACTAGAATGAACTTAATGATGCACAATTGTCTAGAAACACGGGTAGTATTTTTTAAAATTATCTTCTTATGCAACCTAGCAATAACTGAGTCAGTTTCAGATCCAGATGAACGTGAGAACCAGGCCTAAACTTATTAAAGCAATGGACAAATTACCTGACTGCGTACAGGAACTGCATTCAGAGGGGTGAGTGTCGTGGAGGATTGGAGAGAAGTTAGAAGGATTGTCTACCAAAGAGAAACATCACCCTGCTTCTAGTTACAGGGGCCAACAATTGGCTTGGAGAATCACACTGTCTGGTCTTACCCTCTCAGGAGAGATTATTAACATCTACCCCATTTCTAAGCAAATTCTCCCACCTCTTTTATATTTTAAATTTCCATTTTTATTTGCATCAGAATGCCTTTGATCTAAATGGACACCTTGATAATAAAAGCATTTGTAGTAGTGGCATTGGTAGGCAATAATAGTACAGCATTTCAGATCTACTATATGAATGAACTATGTATGTTGCTCTGATAGTATGACTCTTAAAAAAAGTACCATTGCAATCCTGTTTTCCCTGATGAATTTTCCACTCATAAATAGATCTTATGGTCTAAAATACTCTTCTAAGGTTTTGTAGTGGTCACTGTTCATTCAGTATTTAGCTATGGAAGACTTCCCTGGTGGCCCAGTGGTTAAGAATCTGCCTGCCACTCTGAGACATGGGTTCGATACCAGGCCCAGGAGGATCCCACATGCTTTGCAGCAACTAAGCCCGTGTGCCACAACTACTGAAGCCCACCCACCCTAGAGCCTGTTGCTCAGCAACAAGAGAAGCCCCTGCAATGAGAAGCTCATGCACCGCAACTAGAGACACACAGCAATGAAGACCCAGCGTGGCCATAAATAAATTTAGCTATAGAATATCCCCTTTGCAGAGCTTTTGAGGGGGTGGAATTATACCCAGGAGAACGCTAAGGGATGTTTGAAAGCCTGAAACAGGCACCTCATTTGACAGATAAGAATAATGCCAATAAATGGTCAGTAGCAAAACAGACAACAACTAGTGCCCAGGGGGATAGAGGTTTGAATCATTTATCACATTAGGAGGGTGTCCCCTTTGGCCATGAACTTGGTCTTGGGAGCCTGAGAGCCTGACATCCGGGCATTTGCTTGAGCTGCCTGGCAAAATACTTAACCCCGATCCCCAGCAACAGTCTTAGCTGTGGCTCTTGCTTCCAAGTGTACAGGTGTCTTGGTTGTAGGTTGGATACACTCCAATGCACTCTACCATTTCCCCTCAACATGTAGTTGCTGCTCCTGTCTGTGGATTTCTTGCATTCACTGGTTTTGCCAAACATCCAGCAGACATTTATTTGGTGCCTACTGTGTACCAGGCACTACATCTTATACAGTAGGATTCTAGGATAAAGGAGACACGTGCTCTGCCCCTGGAGCGCCCTGTGTAGATGAGACATATGGGAGGCACGTGGCTGGAACACAGTGTGGAGAGGGCCCAGGGTGAACCCAGTGCAGTGGGAGGGCTTTCATCCTTGTTTGTATCAACTCTACTTCTTTCACTTTCTGTCTTTTCTTTCAGTTTCTTTTCCTTCTTGAAAACAAACAAATATCAAATAGTTCAAGGATAGTAATTTATTGTTTTTATTGTTTAGTTGCTCAGTTGTGTCCAACTCTTCACGACCCCATGGACTGTAGCCCTCCAGGCTCCTCTGTCCATGGAATTCTCTATGCAAGAATACTGGAGTGGGTTGCCATTTTCTTCTCTAGGGAATCTTCCCAACCCAGGAATAGTAATACCTGGTTTTATTTTATCATATGTCCTTGTCCCCAAGCAAGGTGATGGGTACACAGAGGTGAACTATATTCTTGACAGGTGACAAACTTGTCATCAAGTAGCTGCTTGGGGTGTGCTCAGTATTGGGACGGGAGACATGCAAGGCTCTGCCGGGTGCACAGGAAGGGGGCCTGCTCCGGGAGAGACTTGGGAAATTTAGGAGCTACCCAGGAGTTCCTTACTGGCTCAGATGGTAAAGAGTCTGCCTGCAATGCAGGAAATCCAAGTTTGACCCTTGGGTTGGGAAGATCCCCTGGAGGAGGAAATGGCAACCCATTCTAGTATTCTTGCCTGGAGAATCCCAAGGACAGAGGAGCCTGGCAGACCATAGGCCATGGGGTCACAAAGAGTCAGACACAACTGGGTGACTAACACTCTCACTTTCACTTTACCTAGACTCCTAGGGCGGAGAAGGCAATGGCACCCCATTCCAGTACTCTTGCCTGGAAACTCCCATGGATAGAGGAGCCTGGTAGGCTTCAGTCCATGGGGTTGCTGAGTCAGACACGACTGAGCGCTTCCCTTTCACTTTTCACTTTCATGCATTGGAGAAGGAAATGGCAACCTACTCCAGTGTTCTTGCCTGGAGAATCCCAGGGATGGCAGAGCCCAATGCGCTGCCGTCTGTGGGGTTGCACAGAGTCGGACACGACTGAAGCTACTTAGCAGCAGCAGCAGCAGACGCCTAGGGGAAGGAAGGTTGTCCAGACAAAAGGCAAAGGTCCATGACGTATCTTTATTTGAGGACTTATTCATTTCTTGAGGCTGGAGCACATTAGGAGAAAGTGCAGCTTTCATAAGCCGCACTTTCATAGGCCGCACAGCTTTCATAAGCCATTCGAGGAGTATGGGATCAACCCTCCAGGGGTTGCACAGGGCACGCATCCCAAACTCCCTTGCCTCTGTAAATGATATACACGATGTACGCCCTTTAAATGATGATACATTGATGGTACCCATGCAGGCTTTCTGAGAGGTAAGGCCTGCTGCAGTTTAAGCATGAGAGAGACTCAGCTTTCACATAGGCTCCGCCTTCGCCCACCATTCACACCCACACAGCAGTCACGGCCATCCAGGGTTTTGGTCTTTCACATGCAGCGGGACTAAGGATAAAGCGCCTCACGGCCGCCCTGCCCGCCTGCCCGCCTGGCACCATCACCAAGAGACCAGCCAGGGCGTGAGTCACCGCCCAGCCGACCGAGCCGCTGCCACGTCAGACCCTGGAGCCTGCTCCGGGGGCTCCTCTGCCCCACGCCCGCCCTCCTCCTCCACGGCGGTACCGGGGGGTGGGCGAGGACACAGCTCTGGGCGGTCTGCACGCGGCCTCACGTGTGGTGGGCCCACGGGGGCCCCACGTGGCTTGTGCCATGGGCACAAGCAAGCAAGCGGCCCCTTTGCTGCGGCCTCGCGTGGTGGGGGCCGCCCAGGGCTGGTTCTAGAGGTATGAAGGTCAGGGCAGGGGGACCGAGGGGCTGGGGCTCAGCAAGAGCAGGGTCCCCTCGCCAGGCACTGGGATCAGGGGAGCTTCCCAGCTGCCTGCCCAGTCGCCCTAGCCTGGAGGAGGAAGTGCCTACAGCTGCTGTCATTAGGGACTCGATCTTTTTTTTTTTTTATAGCTCCCCTGGAATGGAATTTCTGGAAGTCGGCAGGAGCAAACTGGCCGGGCGGGGCCGGGGGTGGGGGCGGTTCCCCGGACGGCTGGCCGCAGCACCCGCCACCTCCGAGTCGCGGGCACAGGTCCCGGCTCTTCCCGCGCGGGCCTAGGTGGCTCCTCGGAGTTCAGAGCCCTCTCACGCCACTTCCTCGAAGCCGCCACCAGCAGGTCGCCTGTGCCATTTAAGCCGGGGACTCTGGCTAGGCACCTCCAGGCGTGTTCTGTAACGGAGGCCCGGCTCTTCTCCTCTCCCCGCCCCTTCCCCTCCTCGCGTCGCGGGGCGTGTGGGCTCCCAGCCATTTCTCCCTCACGGGGTTGGATGTTGCCTCTCAGACTGAAGAACCGAGGAGGGAAGCTCTGTGTTTTCCCCTCTCAGCGCCCTGTTGTCCTGGGAGCGACACCTCCAGCTGCACAATCACAATGGGAGGACCTGTCTTACTTCTAGACCCTTCGATCCATAACCGGAGACCCTGGGCTCCCACTAGAGGCCCGTTAACCAACCCCAGGCTCCCTGATCACTCTTTTGGAAGCAATGGGGCGGCAGGACTCAATCATGGCCTAGAAGCCTAGTCTGTCCACTGTGGGGGCTTTGAGAGAAGAAATCCCTCCCAGATACCACACTAGGCTGCTCACCGAGCCCCAGGAGGGTTACGTGGGATCAGATGTGCATTTATGGGTGGCGGGGCGAGGGAGATGCGTACCTTGAGATCCAGGCAGCCCTGCTGGTGGTGCCGACACCATCCAGGCTGGAAGGGAAGCCCTGAATTACAGAGGGCCAGGAGGTTGTGGTGGGGACGGGGGGAGGTGGGGAGGACTGGTGCTGGTGGAGGGACTCACAGACCGAACATGTCAGAGGCTCCGAAACACAGAGGACAGGAGGGTAAAGGCAGTGGTTCTGCGGCCCGGTGTGAGACAGGAAGTACTCCCAGGAAGGTCTCCAAGTAGAGCATCCATTCAGATGGGCAGAGGGAAGGTCACTGCGGTCCCACAGTGCCTGTCTCCTACTTAAAATCAGGACCAGTGGTTTGACACGGAGGCCTGGGCTGCTATCTAGACTATGAGAGCCTGAGGGTCCCCACAGGCTCAGCCTCCAGGTCAAGTTCGTGCTGCATTTCCTGGCTGCCCATGTTTCTCAGACTCACCCACCTGGATGGCAGAGAGGCCAGAAGGAGGAGAGCCGAAAGAGTAACACTAAGGATGGGGCGGCAGGCAGCCCTGGCCCGCTAAACCCTCAGCGACCAAGCAGCCTGCACCCCTCTCCAGCTCTCCTCTCCAGCCTCTGTGGGTCCATCCATGCAAGGGTGAGGCGGGAGGTGGCTACCTTTTGCAGGATCACTGGATGTCTCAATATGCAGATGCCAAGGCCAGCCTGGGACGTGTGATTCGCTTAGGAAATTAACCCATAAGTGAACAAACAGACTTCCTACTCAATCTGACATCCCATACATATTTCCTTCCAACCCAGGGCAACCTCAGCCTCAAGAATCACAGCTGGAGGAAAGTTTGATGGAAAAGAATTTGTGAAATCTTCTCCGGCAGGAAGCATGAACTTTGGAAAGCTGTCTTTGCACCTCGATCCAGAAGTGTGCGCCGGGAAATGTTAGAGTCTGGGGCTTGTTGCCTCTGTGCTGGCCCTCTGCAAGCCCCCTGTGTACACCACCAAGCCGCTTCAGGGTCTANGCCGGGGGTGGGGGCGGTTCCCCGGACGGCTGGCCGCAGCACCCGCCACCTCCGAGTCGCGGGCACAGGTCCCGGCTCTTCCCGCGCGGGCCTAGGTGGCTCCTCGGAGTTCAGAGCCCTCTCACGCCACTTCCTCGAAGCCGCCACCAGCAGGTCGCCTGTGCCATTTAAGCCGGGGACTCTGGCTAGGCACCTCCAGGCGTGTTCTGTAACGGAGGCCCGGCTCTTCTCCTCTCCCCGCCCCTTCCCCTCCTCGCGTCGCGGGGCGTGTGGGCTCCCAGCCATTTCTCCCTCACGGGGTTGGATGTTGCCTCTCAGACTGAAGAACCGAGGAGGGAAGCTCTGTGTTTTCCCCTCTCAGCGCCCTGTTGTCCTGGGAGCGACACCTCCAGCTGCACAATCACAATGGGAGGACCTGTCTTACTTCTAGACCCTTCGATCCATAACCGGAGACCCTGGGCTCCCACTAGAGGCCCGTTAACCAACCCCAGGCTCCCTGATCACTCTTTTGGAAGCAATGGGGCGGCAGGACTCAATCATGGCCTAGAAGCCTAGTCTGTCCACTGTGGGGGCTTTGAGAGAAGAAATCCCTCCCAGATACCACACTAGGCTGCTCACCGAGCCCCAGGAGGGTTACGTGGGATCAGATGTGCATTTATGGGTGGCGGGGCGAGGGAGATGCGTACCTTGAGATCCAGGCAGCCCTGCTGGTGGTGCCGACACCATCCAGGCTGGAAGGGAAGCCCTGAATTACAGAGGGCCAGGAGGTTGTGGTGGGGACGGGGGGAGGTGGGGAGGACTGGTGCTGGTGGAGGGACTCACAGACCGAACATGTCAGAGGCTCGGAAACACAGAGGACAGGAGGGTAAAGGCAGTGGTTCTGCGGCCCGGTGTGAGACAGGAAGTACTCCCAGGAAGGTCTCCAAGTAGAGCATCCATTCAGATGGGCAGAGGGAAGGTCACTGCGGTCCCACAGTGCCTGTCTCCTACTTAAAATCAGGACCAGTGGTTTGACACGGAGGCCTGGGCTGCTATCTAGACTATGAGAGCCTGAGGGTCCCCACAGGCTCAGCCTCCAGGTCAAGTTCGTGCTGCATTTCCTGGCTGCCCATGTTTCTCAGACTCACCCACCTGGATGGCAGAGAGGCCAGAAGGAGGAGAGCCGAAAGAGTAACACTAAGGATGGGGCGGCAGGCAGCCCTGGCCCGCTAAACCCTCAGCGACCAAGCAGCCTGCACCCCTCTCCAGCTCTCCTCTCCAGCCTCTGTGGGTCCATCCATGCAAGGGTGAGGCGGGAGGTGGCTACCTTTTGCAGGATCACTGGATGTCTCAATATGCAGATGCCAAGGCCAGCCTGGGACGTGTGATTCGCTTAGGAAATTAACCCATAAGTGAACAAACAGACTTCCTACTCAATCTGACATCCCATACATATTTCCTTCCAACCCAGGGCAACCTCAGCCTCAAGAATCACAGCTGGAGGAAAATTTGATGGAAAAGAATTTGTGAAATCTTCTCCGGCAGGAAGCATGAACTTTGGAAAGCTGTCTTTGCACCTCGATCCAGAAGTGTGCGCCGGGAAATGTTAGAGTCTGGGGCTTGTTGCCTCTGTGCTGGCCCTCTGCAAGCCCCCTGTGTACACCACCAAGCCGCTTCAGGGTCTAAGTAAACAAGATCAAATGTGCTGTATGAAGCAGAATCATGGGAGTATCTTTTCATCCTGGATTGAACAATTTCAAACTTTCTTCTGATGTTTTTTCAGGGGAGGGGTGGAGGAGGGTCTTAACTCTTAATAAAAAAAAAAGAATACTGAGCATCTCCTGGAGATCTGAGGCCTCTGGACCTGGAGGCTTTCAGCACCGAGAGTTGACTATAAACACCAGTGTGGCCAAAACCCACAAGTGAGTGCTGTTACTGGAAAGTGAGTGGATGGGTGATTCTTTTTAATTCAGCAAATAACATGGCTTCCCTGTATCTTTACTTCTCACGGGTGCTGGCTTTGCCAAGCCGGTCAATCTCTTTTATAGATAAATGTGTGCCTGTTTTATTAAAACAAAAGCCTCTTAAATGCAGATGATACGCTTCCTGCTTGCTAGTCCTCACAGATTCCTTGTTGCAACCCAAGCGGGCGTGTTACTTTGATAGTCGTATGAAATAACCTTCCCTTTGCCTGGGGATATTTATAACAAAACATGCAGAATTATTGCACCATAAAGCCTGCTTCACTGATTCTTGCTGATTAAAAACTTTTTTTTTTTTTTAAAGACTAATGTAATAAAAACCAAAGACCTAGCAGCTGGAGCTCTGAGGACAGCCCAAGTGGAGCCAGCAGCTCACCCCCCGCCCTTTGATTGAAACCCCGCACCCGGGAAGCCAGGCCAGCACCAGGGCCCCTTCCCAGAGGCGCTTCATGCATCACCGATCTTCCCGCCCCAAGTCCAGGCCAGGAATGAATGGCCTGGGAGGGACAGGCTTGTCTTTCTGCCACGCTGGAGGCCAGTGCCAAGTTTTGCTTCAGGAAAAATGAAGGCAGAGCAATCCTGGGCATTAAGCAAGGCCAGTGTGTCTCACCCTGTGCCCTGGCAGGCAGGTCCAACAGGACAAAGGCATTTTTAATTGATGCTAGAAACTTGCAAGCATAAGAAGTTGGCAGGAACTAACAATCCTTTCTTCCTTCTTCCAAGGTACCCATTTGCTGAATACATCCTCAAGGGCACTGTTAACTGGTGTGAAATCAGATCCCGTGGGTTTTTTTTCCCTTGGCTGATGGCCAGAGTCAAACTGGTTTCGTCAGACTCCAGTGTCAACGCTACCTGCGCTAACTGGTGCATTCAGAGTTAATTCTCACTTTCCCTGGGTGCCACAGGGAGCTTTCCCATAACCTCTCCCATTGGTTTGGGGCCGGAAACGGCACCACCCCACTCTCTTCCCTTCTCTCACTTCCCCTCACCCTTCTTCAGTCCCTCCCCTGGCCACCTACACAGACACACATGCAGAATCCTTAAAACATCAGAGTCAGCCAAGTTCCCTGACTCTGCCTGCCTGCCTGCATGCTTAGTCGCTTCAGTCGTGTGCAACTATTTGAAACCCCGTGGACTGTAGCCCACCAGGCTCCTCTGTCCCTGGGGATTCTCCAGGCAAGAAAAGTGGGTTACTATGCCCTCCTCTAGGGCATCTTCCCCACCCAGGGATCGAACTTGAGTCTCCTGCATTGCCAGGTGGCTTCTCTACTGCTGAGCCATCAGGGAAGCCTCTCCCTGAATCTAGCTCAGGCAGAAAAAGCCTGTTCTGTATTTTTGTTTTTTAAAGGTGTTTTCTTATTCCTGAGGGGGTTACTGAAGAGAAGGACAACACATTTATCTCAAGCCCCACCCCCAGGAAGTGGGGGGTGAACAGGAATCCCTATCCTGTAGGGGTGTCTCAGCCACCATTCGCCAATCCTGATGACCCTCACTGTAATGAGGTGGAATAAAGACTCATGGTTCAGGGAACACTCTTGTGCCCAGCACTCACTCTATTCTTACTTTTTGTTTTGATATCACTTTAGTTGTTTTATTTTAATATGTTACAATGCTCTGCAGTTAATTATCATGAATAATTTATTCATGGTTAATATTTTAGAGTCAAGGAGGAGGATTTACTGTATTAAATGGTAGTGTCATTTCATAAAACACAAAGACAAGACGTAGAGAGTCTACAAAAGCACGCGGTTTAATGACAAACCGGAGAAAATAAGTCAGTTTAAACCACTGATGTAGATTATTACAATTATACTGTAATTCATCTATATAAATTTTATTGAAGCAACCTTAAGAGTAAGAGTGAGCAAAAAGCAAAGCCAAAAAAAAAAGCCTATGACTCTACGTTAGAGGGCTAGTTTTCCAGTACAAAGAAGGACAAATTTTACTTTGCCAACAGCGACTTTAAATACAAGGCTGCTGCTCTTATCCCAGGGGGGTGCCCCTGTGTGTCCTCTTTGGTCTGGCTCCTTTTCTCTCCCCTCAGAAATGATCGGTCATCCTGAACTGTGTGTTCACGATTCCCTTGCTTTTCTTTATGTTTTCACGTATATTGAAAATATCTCTAACTAGAATCTTCAGTCGGCATGTTTCTGGACTTTACATGGTGGAATACCCTTCTTCGGTGACTTTACTTCTGGCAACATCAGGCTCCCGAGAAGCGTCACTTTGGCTGCAGCTGTGAGTTGTCCAGCGTTGCTGCTGCATTGAGTCCCATCGTATGGTGATGCTGAGTCCAATAGCCTTTGAGGTTGTTTTCACTGGTTTGTTTTGTTTTTACTATTTCAGGCTTTCCTGCTCTGCTATATTCTAGATATGTCTCCTTACACAGCACTTGCTCTGGAAGTAAAAAGACTGGTTCTAGACAGTGTACATCTTCAGTTTTCCAAAGTGGCTAGTTCAGTTTCCACTCTGCTGCAGTGTAGGAAGTGTACCATTTGTTTCCTTACAACCTTGATGTTTTTTTTATCTTTGCCAATCCAGTGAGCAGAAAATGATGGCTCAGCGTGGTTTCGATTTGAAATCCCTATTGGTTAATGATGATGGATATCTTTTAATTTTGCCAATTAGCCAGTGTGAAGCACCTATTCAAATATTTTGCCTGTTTTTTTTAATGGATTTATAGGTATTTTTCATATATTTTGAATATTAATCCTTAGTTATGTGTGTAACAAATTTATACTCTCAGTTTTGACTTATTATTTCACTCTCTTTGTGGAGTTTTTATGAATAGAAATTGTTAATTTTAACATGAAGTTCTTTAATCTTTCCCTTTAGAATAATTATAATCTTTAATATAAATAATAATGTTTCCCTTTGTATAATTGTGTCTGGTTTCAGGAACCCTTTTCTACTACATACAATNATTATTTCACTCTCTTTGTGGAGTTTTTATGAATAGAAATTGTTAATTTTAACATGAAGTTCTTTAATCTTTCCCTTTAGAATAATTATAATCTTTAATATAAATAATAATGTTTCCCTTTGTATAATTGTGTCTGGTTTCAGGAACCCTTTTCTACTACATACAATTTCATAGTCTCCTGAGCTGTCTTTTAAAAGGTTTGTGGTCTTATCTTTTCTATTTAGTGCTTTAGCCCACTTGAAATTGTTTTTGTTTTTTAATGGTATTTCAGGGTCCAATTAAAATTTTCTATCCATATGGATAAACCCCACCAATTTATTAAAAGTCCGTTCTTTCCATTGATCTGTAATGCTGCCAATTTCATATCAATATTAGTCTCTTCAAGGCTCTCAGTTCTGCTGTCAATTTCTCTATCTCTGCACTGTTTTATTTATTATGGCTTAAAATAAATATCAATACCTAAGAATGCCAGTTCCACACTCCTCCCCCATTCTTTTTCAATAGTGTCTTGGCTTCTGGACTGTTCTCATCTCTTTACACTTCCATATAAATTTTAGAATCAGTTCATCAAGTTCCACAAAAATCCTCCTGTATTTGACTGGATCTGAACTTGGTAGAAGAATTTGGGAAAAGTTGGAATCTGTTGATGAAAAGATTTCGATACTACTGTCAGGTGTATTTTTAACACAAGCTTTCTAGCATAGTCTGTCTTTACTCATATTTATTTTTTATTTATTTCTTTTTATCTTAGTTTGGCCATGCCCCGAGGCATGCAGGATCTTAGTTCCTGACTAGGGATCGAACTCCTGTCCCCTGCAGTGGGGGCACAGAATCATAGCCACTGGATCACCAGGGAAGTCCCTTTACTCGTATCTTAAATTCTTTATTTTATCTTTTAAAACATATATTCTGTATCTGATCATTCCATGGGTTTGATTCTTCTGTGTGTACGTGTTTTCTCCTCCTGCTTGTACCCTCTCACGCCTCGTTTCCTTATGTATTATGTGATTCTTGACTTCGAGCTGATACCTGCGGGAATGACTTGAGGCTTCGTTTGTGAATTTCTCTTGGGAAGATCTGTATTTGCCTCTTTCAGGCATCTGGGGTACCTCCTGTCATAGACATCTTTACACTAAATATTCAACTTGAAGTTTTTCCTTCCTCCTCCATTCTATGTTCACAGAGGCAAATCTCTTGCATCCCCTTGGAGGAGGGAATAGGTGAATCTATTTCTCAGTTCACACTTACATGGAAGATATAGAACCCCACTGGGGTTCTAACTTTATGTACGGGTTTTTCTATTAGACTTCCCTTCTTGATTGAGCCCTGTTTCCTTGANCTCTTGCATCCCCTTGGAGGAGGGAATAGGTGAATCTATTTCTCAGTTCACACTTACATGGAAGATATAGAACCCCACTAGGGTTCTAACTTTATGTACGGGTTTTTCTATTAGACTTCCCTTCTTGATTGAGCCCTGTTTCCTTGACGCAACAAAGCTGTGAACACCAATATTCAGGTTCACTGTTGCAGCAAATGTCAGCAAGGAGAAAGCTGGCTTTGGAATTCCATTCATATCTCTGGTTTTTCATTGTCAATTAATTTTCAGTCTCCTGCCATTTTTCTGGCCAAACTCAGCAGTGCTTTTTATAGATCAGCATTGTTCAGCGTTTCCCATAGGAGGGTAGGCCAGTGTATCTTTTCCAGAAGCAGAAGTCCTCCCAAGAGTCACTACTCCAGTTCCTCTTCCCAGAGTGCTGATTTTTGTTAAAGTTTCAGACTTTCTAATTTCAATTGAGCAAGCCTACCTGGGTGCCTCGCAGTCTGTGTCTCTATCTCTTTTAGATGTACTTTTCCTCTTGACCTTGACCTCCAACCCTCTGCTTTCAGAGGCTCCTCTGCTTCCTACGTTACAAAATACAGTGAGACCACCAGGTATGAGTTCTCTTGTACTCCCTCCTTTCTGCTTTCCAATACCTGTGGGGNGGGACAACAGAGGATAAGATGGTTGGATGGCATCGCCAACTCATGGACACAAGTTTGAGCAAGCTCCAGTAAATGTGAAGGACAGGGAAGCCTGGCGTGCTGCAATCCATGTGGTCGCAAGGAGTCGGACATGACTGAGCGACTGAACTGATTAACCATACTAACCAAGGCCCACCATGCCTCCCACCTTCCTTCCCTCTTTTTCCTCCTTCCTTCCTTCCTTTTCTCCCTTCCTTTTCTCCTTTAATTCCTTCCTCCTTTCTCTCATTTCTTTCTTACAGCAAATATTTACTGATCTCCTACAATATTTTAAGTCACTGCCCCGGACACTGGAAAGGTGTCCGTGAATAAAACAGATCAAGAAGCTCCTCCCTAGGACTTCCCTGGTGATGCAGTGGTTAAAAATCTGCCTTGCAATGCAGGGGATCCAAGTTCAATCCCTAGTCAGAGAACTACGATCCCACATCCTTCATCCTGTGGAGCAACTAAGCCTGTATTCCACAACTAGAGAGTCCATGTGCCACAATGAAAGATCCCATGTGATGCAACGAAGACCCAATGCCACCAAATAAACTTTGAAATATATTTTTTTAATTTTAAAAAAGAAGCTCCTTCCCAAGAGCTGGGGAACGCATGGGGTGAGTGGGCAGGCCAGTCCATCATTCTTTCATACAGAAATCTGCCACATTGGTATAACTTATTATTCTTTTCAGTTATTCTAAATGCAGACTTCTGGGTAGAGATAAGATGGACAGATAAGGAGATGAAAGAGGAACTGGTAACAGTTCCTAACAATTTCTCCTGGAAAAAAATTCTCTGTAGGTTTATCAGGCTGGGCCTTGCTGTCTTCTAAACATTGGAGCAAACACATCGCTAGCCAACCCCAAACACAGCCCGGACCTCGGCACAGGGCAACCGTGGA
>SJYV01038068.1:984719-1025453 GCA_006410875.1 Neotragus pygmaeus | reverse complement strand
TAAATGATCATTTTGTCCAGTGCTCCCCAGAATTTCCACCAAGTGGCCCTAGGGGCAGAGCCCCATGAATCACTGTCCATGAAGGAGACAGATTTACCGTGAAGCTGCCAGATACAAGGGAAATTGTTTTGAATTATCTTCTGCAACTTAAACATTAATGCAATTTTTTGCTTGCTTTTTATAACATAGCTGTTTTGTTTTCATATAAAAATTATCCTCCCAAGACCATATATTAATTCTACTTACAGGGAATGCCCAGAATAGGTAAATCTGTGCAGACAGAAAGTAAATTAGTGGTTGCCCAGAGCTCCCAGAGCTGGAGGACATGGAGGAGATGGCTGAAGGGTACAGGGTTTCTTTTTCAGGTGATGGAAATAATCTAAAATTGATTGTGTGATGGTCGCACAACCCAGGAATATATTAAAATAGTTGAATTGTATGCTTTAAATGAGTGGATTGTATGGGATATGAATTAGATCACATGTGTGTGTGCTCAGTCGCTTCAGTCGTGCCCCACTCTTTGTGACACTATGGACTGTTGCAAAGGTTCCTCTCTCCATGCAAGAGGAGGCAAGAATACTGGAACGGGTTGCCGTGGAATCTTCAGAGAATCTTCCCAACCCAGGGATCCAACCTGCGTCTCTTATGTCTCCTGCATTGGCAGGCAGGCTCTTTACAACTAGCGCCACTGGGGACGCCCCTATATCTCGTAAGACTGCTTAAAAATAAAAAATAGTCCCTCCCAAACTTCATGTAAAGTTGGCATTCCAGGAAGATAAGTAGCTTGTAGCTTTTCACTATTGAGTAGGCCATGGTTGAATGTACCCATTCGAGAAGTGGGATTCTGGTCCAACCCTGTCAGTTTCCAGATTTATAGAAGCCTGAGGAGGAGATACGACTTGCCCAAGAACCTGGGAATAAGGAGCCAAGCCAGGTTTCTGGAGTCTGAGTCCAGGAGTACAGGGTAAACCTCCAAGTGTACTTTGCGCTGAACTTGGCATTCATTTTGTTTCGCTTCTCTATGTCATTTACTTCCCTAGTCAGCTCAGCCACACGTTTCCTGGTCCGTGTCATGAGCCCTCTTCTCTTGATTTCTCCGGCTTCCCACATCCTGGATGGCCCCCCAAATAAGTGGCTACACCTGCAGATCTCTCGCCCTTACCTCTCCCAGAGGAGTGGAGGAGGGGCCCCAGCCTCCTCCCATTCTTGCCTTGAGCCCCATTGAGCCAAAGGCCAGCTTTGCCTTAGGGGAAGCAGTGGGAGTCAGAGCCACTATCTGTTTAATCATGGAGGAACCAGCGGTATCTGGATGGAACCCCAGCCAGGACACTTTGATCCTAAACTGCCCAGCATTGGGCAAGCTGTGAACATGAGCAGCTCCGGTCAGACATGAAGAGTCGTGTGCTGACCTGCAGTCCCTATGGGCTGGCTGTCTCCAGAACGCCCCAGGCCCAAGAACACCCCAGGTGTGTCTAAGTCAAGGACTCTCCCCGCCAAGCTGACCCTTTTCATTGAGGGGTAGACTCAGAGGGTCTTTGTAACCTTGGGACTTCCTTCTGTATGGTTCTAAAAGTTTTTGCATCCATTCTCTTTTATTATTATTAATTAATGTATTTATTTACTTCTGGCCAAACTGGTTCCTCACTGCCGCCTAAGGGCTTCCTCTTGTGGCAAGCAGGGGCTGCTCTCCAGCTGTGGGCAGGGGCATCGCTTGCTGTGGAACACCAGCTCTAGGAGCCCAGGCTCCAAACAGTTGTGGTGCAGAGGCTTAGTTGCTCCTTCACATATAAAGGAAATCAGTCCTGAATATTCACTGGAAGGACTGATGCTGAAGCTCCACTACTTCGGCCACCTGATGTGAAGAGCTGACTTTAGAAGATTCTGATGCTGGGAAAGATTGAAGGCAGGAGGAGAAGGGGATGAAAGAATTTGAGATGGTTGGATGGCATCACCGACTCAATGGACATGAGTTTGAACAACCTCTGAGAGATGAAGGACAGGGAAGCCTGGAATGCTGCGGTCCCTGGGGTCACAAAGAGTTGGACATGACTGAATAACAACAACCACCTGTGGAATCTTCCCAGACCGGGGATTGAACCTGTATCGCCTATATGGGAAGGTGGATTCTGAATCACTGGACTGCCGGGGAAATCCCTCGTATCCGTTCTTTCATGAGATCTTTAGAAAAGTTTTGTGAGGTGGGCAAAGCAGATATTATTGAGCTTTGTTTTTGTGGAAGATGTGGAAACCAAGGCATAAGAATGCTCGTTATTTGCCCAGGTGGTTTTTAATGCCAACAGACGAAAGAGCTGGATCTGCTCCAGACTTCTGGGCCAGGCTATTTCTACCACACTCTGAGCCCAGATTAGCAGCAATTTGCGAGGTGGCCCATGGCCTCAAAGGACAGCATGAACATTAATCACCAAGCATCTGAAGACCACCTTCAGAAGAATTTCATTTTAAATCCATGCCCAGGGCTGAAATTAGATTGAAAAGATAAGAAACAGCACACAGCAGTCCTAAGTGTACTCAGAAGTATTTCCTAATAACTAATTCTCCCCTCCCCCATTTCATGAATGTGAGAGTTCGGGAAGTTATGGTCACAGGCAGAGATGACAATGTAAGTTATTTCACCAAGGAGGGGTTTAACCACCACTTGTCCAGCAGAGGAGCAACTGGCCCTGGAGATTAACCAAAAACTAGTCCTTTCCAGGGGCTTCCCTGGTGGCTCAGACAGTAAAGAATCTGCCTGCAATGCGGGAGACCTGGCTTTGATCCCTGGGTTGGGAAGATGCCCTGGAGGAGGGCATGGCAACCCACTCCAGTATTCTTGCCTGGACAATCCCCATGGAGAGAGGAGCCTGGTGGGCTACAGTCCATGGGGTCACAAACAGTTGGACACGTCTGAGCAACTAAGCACAGCACAGCACAGCACAGTCCTTATAGAAACGTGGGAGCTCTGGAATTCTGGGGCCAGGCTGTCATATTCTCCCTGCCAGGCAAGATCCCTCACCTTATGTCTGATTGGAGCTCCCATGTCTTACTGTCTTTTAATTAGATTTATAAGATTAAAATTTATCTGATTAGTCCAGAATTTTTAAAGTGCTTAAAAAAAAAAGCTTTAGAATTCTTTTTCCTCCAAATAAATAAGAATTCATATATCCAAGAAAAGCAGAGTTGAAAAAAGGACCACCTTGGGAACTTCCTTGGGGGTCCAGTGGTGAAGACTCCATGCTGCCAATTCAGGAGGCCCAGGTTCGATCCTGGCTAGGAAACTAGATCCCACATGTAGCAACCAAGAGTTCCCAACCCACATCTAAGGCTTGATGCAGCCAAGTAAATAATAATAATAAAATAAATAAATATTTTTAAAACAGAAACATCTTGGAGCATGAGTTACCTTGAGCTCCATCCTTGAATAGTTCTGGTAGCCCTTCAAAATTCTTGAATTCCTCTGAAAACTGATTTAATTTCTCATTTCACTTACAGGGGAAACTGAATATAACAATGGCAATTGTGCTTATATTTAATTTGATTTATATCTTATTGTGTACTCGTCTTTTTATTCTCCCAATAGTCCCACGTGACAGGCCCCATGTGATAGAAAAGGAAGCTGAGACCCAGGACAGTTAGGCAGGCGGCTTGCTGGAGCCACCCAGAGAACGTGTGGAGGACAAGGGACTTCTGTCCAGGATTGTCTCACTGCAAAACCAACATTGGGCCAAGTCCTCAAAAACACAGATTTCTCACTAGACCCAGACTCTAGAGGAATAAGACCTTAAAGGAGACTTGACGTAGATTTGTTTTATTCAAAAGCAGAGACATTACTTTGCTGACTAAGGTCCGTCTAGTCAAGGCTATGGTTTTTCCTGTGGTCATGTATGGATGTGAGAGTTGGACTGTGAAGAAGGCTGAGCACCGGAGAACTGATGCTTTTGAACTGTGGTGTTGGAGAAGACTCTTGAGAGTCCCTTGGACTGCAAGGAGATCCAACCAGTCCATTCTGAAGATCAACCCTGGAATTTCTTTGGAAGGAATGATGCTAAAGGTGCAACTCCAGTACTTTGACCACCTCATGTGAAGAGTTGACTCATTGGAAAAGACTCTGATGCTGGGAGGGATTAGGGGCAGGAGGAGAAGGGGACGACCGAGGATGAGATGGCTGGATCGCATCATGGACTCGATGAACATGAGTCTGAGTGAACTCCGAGAGATGGTGATGAACAGGGAGGCCTGGCGTGCTGCGATTCATGGGGTCACAGAGAGTCGGACATGACTGAGTGACTGAACTGAACTGAAAAGGGCCAGCTTTCATAATACCTCCTTTGAACACTGGAAATGCACTGACCGGTGACCTTAGATAGGGTATGTGGCTTTCGGTGTTCTAGGGGAGGTGTTGGCAGTTTGTCAGTGGCTGAGATGAAAGTCAGACCAAGTTCCAAAAGTCACCTTGAAGCTGGGGCAGCAGAGGGTGAGGTGCCTCCAGCCCTGACACAGAAGCATATTGTCACTTAGAATGACTTCTGTCTGGCAGTTGGCATTTGTGCAAGGAACTAGGCATTATAGAAGGTTAAGAACTCTGCAAGACTCTGCTCTGATGTCCTCATTTTACAGATTTAAAAACTGGGAAATGGGTACTTCCCTGTGGGCCCAGTGGTTCAGAATCCTCTTGCCAATGCAAGGGACGCAGGTTCCACCACAACTCAGGGAAGATCCCACAAGCTGAGGGGCAGCTAAGCTGGTTTACCACAACTACTAAAGCCCATACCCCCGCGTCCATGCTCTGCAACAAGAGAAGCCACTGCAACGAGAAGCCTGTGCCCTGCATCTAGAGAGTAGCCCCCACTGGCCGCAATTAGAGAAAGCCCACACATAGCAACAAAGACCCAGTGCAGCCAAATAAATACACACACATAATACAAAAAATGAATAGTTTTTAAAAACCTGGGAGATGGAGTGGCAAAGTGGGAAGAGGAGGAGGAGCAGGAGAAGAGAAGATGGTCCAGGGGAACTGGAGCCCCCAGCAATACAGGCTAAAAGCACCTGCATGTAAGGAGCGGGTCAGTAACAGCAGCCATGGATCTTTCATCCAGCTACTGAATGGGAACTTACCATGTGCCTGGCACGCGGTACAGGATACACACCTGAATGAAACAAAGACCTCTGCCCTCCTGCAGCTCACAGCCCAATGGGTGAGCCAGACACTACAAAGTCATCCTAATGGTGGTCTTCAGAGTTTGTTGAACAACCCAGGAGTACAAAGCCTTTGATACGGTTCCTTCACTATAATTATATTTATTTATAAATTGTATATGTGTGCCTCTACACTAGTCTATGGGCTTCCCAGGTGGTGCTAGTGGTTAAGAACCCACCCAGCAATGCAGGAGACATAAGAGATGAGGATTTGATCCCTACCACCCTGGGCCACACATGTGGATCCTCTGGAGGAGGGCATGGCAACCTCTGCAGTATTCTTGCCTGGAGAATCCCCTGGACAGAGGAGCCTGGTGGGCTGCAGTCCATAGGGTCGCAAAGAGTCAGATATGACTGAACCAGCTTAGCTATGCTATTCTATATTATGCATATTTAAGAAAGTAAAGTCCCTCAGTCGTGTCCAACTCTTTGCGACCCTATGGACTGTAGCCCACCAGGCTCCTCCATCCATGGGATTTTCCAGGCAAGAATACTGGAGTGGGTTGCCATTTCCTTCTCCAGGGGATCTTCCCAACCCAGGAATCAAACTCGGGTATCCCACATTGCAGACAGACTCTTTACCCTCTGAGCCACAGGGAAGCCCCGTGTATATGTAAATCTACCACCAAATAGAAAAATCTAAAGAATGAATTCAAATATAAACACAGAAGTTCTAATATTTTTTGGCCTCTTTCCAGTTGGATTGTATTAGAAATAGACTTGAAGCACTCATTGGAGAATTCTGGACCAGCCACCCTACAAGCTGGGGAAGTTAGGCATTCTCAGGTCAAATGTTATTTTAGGTATTTTTTTATCCTGAGGTGCAGCCCTCTCTCATAATATCAGTATTCCATTCAACTTTTTAAAAAGCTGTGGCAAAATATATATAACATAAAATTTACCATCTTAACCATTTTTAAGTGTACAGTTTGGTAGCATTAAGCACATTCACCCTATTGTGCAACCGTTACCCCCATCTATCTCTAGAACATTCTCATCCCCCCAAAGTGAAACTCTACCCATTAAACAGTAACTGCCCATCCCCCAGGGTACCCACCATTCTACTTTCTGCCTGGTACCCAGGCATTCTAGTTTCTGGTACCTACCATTCTACTTTCTGCCTCCATGAATTGACTACCATGGGTCAAAAATTATTTTTAAGCTCCTATGATGACTCAGGGGGGTGACTTGGCATCTAGGAGTCAGTGGTGAGCAAAGCAAGCCAGGTTTCCACCCTCCGACCTCCAGTAAAGTCTTCTTTAACTAATCTAACCTGGTACTGCCTTTGGTCAGTGTCTTTGGTGTGGCAAGGAGTGGGTGTATCAGTGGTAGGGCAGGTGAGCTCAGAAGAGGTGGGAGAGGTGAAGATAGAGTTGAGTGAGATGTGACTGGTGACCATCTGATAAAGGAAAAATACCTTCTCAAGGAATTCCTAAAAAATTGAGAGAGAGGTGGGGCTTCCTGCATTATGTAGGTTGAGGCTGTATTTATTTTAATCGAATGACATAGAAAAGGCAATCCCAGAAGGCTGCTGGACATGGGAACATTAGTGTGTCATTTATTGTCAGTAACCTTCAAATGACTTGGGGCTAAAGCAACTTAGCCAGGGCTGGGGAGGATCAGGTTTCCATTACAGAGATGGGGATTTGCACGTGGACTCTTCTCCCAGGGTGAAGCTTGGCCAGGTGGCTGAAAGCCTCCCACACTCTGCCCTTCTGCCTGCCTTTACCTTAGGATAAAATTATACAGTTCCAGTTACAGGACTGGTCAAAAATCAATACAAAAGGTGGAAGAGAACAGATTATTTTTCTTATGGAAGTAACTGCTTTCATTAATTTTTCATTAGCGCTGCCTTCGCTTTGCTATCCATCACTGGTGGAGCCGTAGCCTGCCTTTCAGCCAGTGTGCGTGTTTCTTGGATTCAGGAGATAGTGGTTGATAAAACCTGCAGGTTCCTGCCAGGATTGCTGCCTGTGGAACTGATTTAGGTGACTGTTCTAAGATCATTTTGCTGGTTGCAACGTGCTTAAAAATAGCAGGTTTCAACTCACCAAAACTCAGTCTTAACTCCATCGTGGACATGCTGACTATAGAGTAAGGTCCTGCTTCTGTTGTATTTCTTTTGGGAGCTGGGGTGTATATAAATCAGTCTCTTGGTGGGTACTTTTGGCATTAATGGATGTTATGGGTCCATTTGGCTGGTGCATTTGGCTAAGGGCTGCCTTTGGGGCCTGGAGTCTTGGGTGGGGAGGAAGAGGGGGCAGGGGTCTCAGGGGTCTCAGGTCTTTGCACACGGGCTTCCCCGATTTTATTCTTTTTTGAAAAAATAGTGATAGGCAGCTTTATTTTTTAAATATTTATTTATTTGTCTGCATCACATCTTAATTGCACCATGCAGGCTTTTTTGTGGTGGTACCAGGTCTCCCCAATTGTGTTGCATGGTTCCAGATGCGTGGGCTTAGTAGCTCTGTGAGAAGTGGGATCTTAGTTCCTCCACCAGGGATCAAATTGGCATCCCCTGCATTGCAAGATGGATTCTTAACCACTGGACCACTAGGGAGGCCCATCATTTTATTCTTAAACTCCTCCCTCAGTTTCCCTATCCTCAGCCTGCCCCATCCTCTCAGAAGCTGAAAGAAACGGCAGCCCACTCCAGTATGCTTGCCTGGGAAATCCCCTGGGACAGAGGACCCTGCCGGGCAACAGTCCACGGAGTTGCAAAGAGCTGCACCCAACTGAGCGACGGAGCATACATGAAGACTTTGCAACCCAGAACTTCAGCAGAATTTTTCAACTAGTCACTCTTATCCCCTCTTTCCTCTTAATGCTTTTCACACTATTGTGTGTTGTCTATTCCCGTGGGCCTCCCCTAACCAACCTTGTGTTACCTGAGGATGGGGCAGTGGCTTTTTATTTTTGGATCTTCAGCACCTAAAAGCACTTGGTCAATGGGAGGTGATTAATTAATGTCTGTTAAATGAAGGAAACGATCAGAAATCCTTGCTTCGTGTAAGCCAAGGTCAGAGCCCTCATTAGCTGCGGAGACGAGACCGACAATACTCCTCCAGTTGCCTTATCCTATTGATGCTGAAAGAACTAAGTGCTAATCCCAGCTGTGTGGGTAATCAGCTGTGGAACCATGAATAAATCTCACAGGGTCCTTATCTATAAAGAGGGGATTCTTAACCCCAAGAACCTCTGAGCTTGGAAAAGAACTCTCCCCTGCTCAACCCTCCAGCTGAAATGACACATGAGCCTCGGATGCCAGCCCCCCAGCTGGCCCTTGCTCAGGCCCTGAGCTCACTGGTCCTCCTTCTCAAGACTTAGAGGCTTGTCTGGAGCTAAGCCTGCATCTCTGGTTTCAAACCAAGCCCTTCAGCCTGCTCCCTGGCTTTGGTTCATCAATTAGCTCTGGACATTTTCCTATTTGCCTTATCACGCCTTATGCACCTGATCTAGTCTGATCTCAGAAGCTAAGCAGGGTCAAGCCTGGTTAGAACTTGGATAGGAGATCACCTGGGACTATCAGGTGCTGTACTGTAGGCTTAAAAATAATAAAAATGATAATAAAGTAAAATTTTTTTAAATATGACTACATTTGGGATGACCACCTTCAAAGGAAACATTTTCATTACCCCAGAAAGTTCTTTGAGCCCCCATCCCCTTGCCTCCACCCCAGCTAGAGTCATTACTATTCTATCACTGGAAACTAGCTTAGCCAGTTTTGGGGCTTCACATACATGGATCCATACAGCATGGATTTCTTTGGTTGCTCAATTTTTCACTCAACATAACTTTTTTGTGATCCATTTGTGCTCTTGCATGTACCTATAGTTCATTCTTTTTGATTACTGTATTTTGTTGTTTGAATAAGCTAAAATTTGTTTACCAACTTTCTCATTAGAAGACATTTGCAATGTTTCTGGCTCTGGCCCTTTTGTGTTTTTAACTTTCATGTTTAGCAGTTTCCCTTAATTTCTCGATATGATAAAATCATTTTTAAAAGTTCACTAACTAACTTTGTGAACTTGAGTGGGTTTCTTAGGTTCTCTTAGCTATAGTTTCCTTCTGTATAAAATGGATAATAATAGTATCTTCTAAAAATATTTTTTCAGGTATTGTTTTGGGCAATAGTATTTTTTTTCATAGGGTTTCTCAGGTGGCTCAGATGATAAAGAATCTGCCTTAAAAAAAAAAAAAAAAAAAGAATCTATCTGCAATTCGGGAAACCCAGGTTCTATCCCTTGGTCAGGAAGATTCCCTGGAAAAGGAATGGCAACCCACTCCAGTATTCCTGCCTGGAGAATCCCATGGACAAGGGAGCCTGGCGGACTATAGTCCATAGGGTTGCAAAGAGTCGGACATGATTTTTTTTTTTCTTTCAAGGGTAAAATTTTTACTTTTGAGGAACTTCATATGCATATTTTCAAAGAAAGTCACATAAGAAAGGAAAATATGTTATCCTCCCCTCATCCTAGAAACATATAAGAAGGGCATAAAGTTTATTTACAGTCATGACGCTGGGAAGTTTAGTACCAGCATCTAAGATGAAGAAGAAAGGAGGGAAAAGCACTTGCTATATATTTTAGATTTCATCAGTTAGGGGGTCTTCCTTTGTGGTATTAATATTTCTTCTTTCAATTCATATTACCAAAATAGCAAAAACAAGGAAAATATATTTCATATATTCATATGAATATATACCCAGGTTACAATGATTAGGTTTATATATTGAGGCACTTAGGATATTGCCTGGAATGTAATAAACACTGTATAAGTGTTTGCTGTTATTTACATTATTATTGAACTGTTGTGAGGATTAAATGGGTCATATTCTGCTCAGAACAACACATTTTTGATGCAAGATTTATGCAAAGAACGTGGATTTTGAGCCTCATCTTTATCATTTACATCCCTTTTCCTAAGTAAGCTCACTTGTAACCCTGGTATTAATTTTTTTTTCACTGCGAGAATATGAAGTGATATGAATAGATATGGTTCTCAAGTATCCCAACTGAAAAAATAGCATCACTCTAACCCGCTGAGCCCGTACCTTAGGAATTGCTGGGATAGAAAATATTCCTTGTAATTCTTGGTCTACAGAATGTAGAAAACAATAACTATATCAAATGGTTCACGTTCCGGCATGCCATGTTAATACAGTAAAAAGTTCCAAAAAGAAAAAGATCTCTGGGTATCACTCTGCCATTTCCTTCTGGTTGCTCCCTGGGCTCTCTTTTCCTTCACAAGTTCTTAAAAAGAATAATGGACAATCACTGTCTTTCCCTCCTTGCCTCTGAGTCCTTTCTCAGCCTGCTATGGTCTAGTTTCAGGGCCCAGAACTTCACGATGGATTTCTCTAGGGTCAGCCATGGTCTTGCAGTTACCATACCTGCTGGACCTTGCTCCAACACTGGACACATTCATTCTTTTCTTTGAAACTCTTTCTTCACCCCAATTTCCCACCCCATCTCACACTGTTTCTCATTCTCCCTCTTGGCTGTTTCTTTTTTTTTTTAATTGGAGGAGAATTGCTTTACAATGTTATGTTGGTTTCTGCTGTACAACAGTGTGAATCAGCTGCGTGTGTACAAATATCCCCTACCTCTTGAGCCTTCTTCCCACCCCACCTCACCCCCATCTCACCCCTCTAGGTCATCACACAACACTGAGTTTTGTTCCCTGCGCTCTATAACAGCTTCCTGCTAGTTTCTATCTTACATATGGGGTTGTATATATGTGAATGCAACTCTCTCAATTCATCCCGCCCTCTCCTTCCCCCATTGTGTCCACAGGTCTCTTCTCTACATCCGTGTCTCTATTCCTTCAGCTTTCCTTCTGAGTCTCCAGTTCAGTTCAGTTCAGTTCAGTCGCTCAGTCACGTCCGATTCTTTGTGACCCCGTGAATCGCAGCACGCCAGGCCTCCCTGTCCATCACCAACTCCCGGAGTTCACTCAGACTCACTTCCATTGAGTCGGTGATGCCATTCAGCCATCTCATCCTCTGATGTCCCCTTCTCCTCCTGCCCCCAATCCCTCCCAGCATCAGTCTTTTCAAATGAGTCAACTCTTCACATGAGGTGGCCAGAGTACTGGGGTTTCAGCTTCAGCATATTGGTGGCTTCTCTATAGTGTGGTGACCACATCCCATCTACAGGCCCTCCCTGGGCTTCATGGGCAGTTTCTTGTGAGTCACCCCTCCAAAGCCACGTGTTCAAGCTCAGCTCTTCCCCCCAGGACTGACCCCCCAACCCCGAGTCTGGACCTCCGGTTGCCCACAGGCACCGCCCCATCACATGCTCAAAACCAAACCCTGTCTAGAGTCCCCTTTACCTGCCCCACGAATACAAGCTTCTGCTTGGCCTCCATTCCATCTTTCTCTTCAGGGCTCCCCAACCCTTAAGAACCCGAGTTAGAAACTTCGGAATTATCCTTGATTCTTTTCTCTCCTTCACCACCCACATCTAATTGCTCATCAAGTTCTGTTGTTTCTGCCTTGGGAATATCTCCTGAATTTACCCCCTGTTCTACCTTCCAATTGCTTTCATTTATCAGAGCTCCACGAGACAGCTGGAATAATCTCCTGATTTATTTCTCAGTCTCTGCCTGATCTACTTCCTTCTCCATTCTGCCACCAAAAGAAAAAAAAAAAAGTATTTCTTAAAAACAAGTCTAGTTGCATCACTCTTAGGATTTAAAATGTCACTGATTCCTTGTTGCCTATGGCTGGTTCCCACACAGGGCACCGGGCCCCAAGATCACCTGGAGGTAGATTCCTGGGGCCCCACCCCAGGAATTCTGAGTCATTAGGTGGGGCCTGGCTATCTGCAGTAAAATGTGCTCTGAGCCTAGCTTCCCCCGGCCGCTCTAGAAGCTCTCTTTCCTGCCCCTGCTTCTGCCCCCCGGGAAATGCTATTCTTAGTACACTGGCATCTTGCTTGTTCGAGCCTCTGTGCTTTGCACACTCTGTCACTGCCTGGAAGACTCTCTGCTTCCCACTCCCTCTCCCCTTGTCTTCCTGGTGGGATCACCAAGCTGCCGCAAAGTCTTCTCAGGCTTCCCTGGGGTGAATGAGTTGTCCCCTCCTCTGTGTCCCCCAGGGCAGCCTGCACGCACCCCCATCAGGGCATCTATTAACTCTGCTGCTGTATGATCAGCCTCCTGCCTGTCTGGCTGGGCGCATCTCCTGAAAGGCAGGACACCGTCTCCTTCTGCCTGCGTCCTTGGTGCCTCACCCCGTGCCTGGCACAGCAGCCCCTGTTCTGACTTGGTGTCCATCAAGTAAGAGAAGAAACCTCCCTTCCTCCTCCTCCTCCTTAAATTATTCTTAAATATAAGAATATTTCAAGCACTGCTTGTCAGATGATGCCATCGGCAGTGCTAATAGTTAGAAAAAGCCCAGTGAGTCTGTAAGTGTTGCTCTGGTTAGGACTCCCAGTTTCTCTGAGTCTGTCTTGGTACGTTTTATTTCACTTCTTACTTTTCTTTCAGCAGCAGAAAATTAAGGAGATTGAGGAGGAGCAACAGGAAAGAGACTGCAGAACCTCCCACGTGAGGCTTCTCAGGTCTGCCGCCCACCAAGGTTGCTGGACTTGGATACTGTGAGGCACTCCCCTCCCCCACGATTTCACTGGTAAGAACTACCTTAACTGTCTGAAAAGCCCCGCTGAGGCGGCTTCCACGGTTCCTGGGAGGTGATATTTATTTCTGTGGCCAACAGGGCACTGCTTTCGGTGGCCTGGGGAAAGCAGAAGCAGCAGCGGGGTCCGCGTCCTGCTCGGTGATGTCTAGGGTGACGTCTAGGGAAAGAACACTGATTAGTAGGTGGGCGTCCTCCTGGAGAGAAAACTTTGATGGTGCTTCAGTGGGACAAGGACATGTGTGACTTGAAGGAAAACGGACAGGCCATGTTGCAGCCGAACAGAAGTGAGTGAACAGCCTTTGGCACATATCAGCCAAACAGGCTTCCAAGAGGTAAACAATCTTGGTTATTCTTTAGCTGCTACTACTAACAAACAAACGGGCTTCCCCAGTAGCTCAGATGGTAAAGAATCCGGCTGCCATGCGGAAGACCCCAGTTTGATTCCTGAGTGGGGAAGGTCCCCTGGAGGAGGGCACGGCAAACCACTCCAGCATTCTAGGGCTTCCCTGGTGGCTCAGACAGTAAGGAATCTGCCTGCAATGCAGAAGACCCTTGTTCGATTCCTAGGTCAATAAGATTCCTTGGAGGAGGGCATGGCAACCCATTCCANGACTCGATGGGCGTGAGTCTGAGTGAACTCCGGGAGTTGGTGATGGACAGGGAGGCCTGGCGTGCTGTGATTTATGGGGTTGCAAAGGGTCGGACACGACTGAGTGACTGAACTGACTAAGTGTGTTAATCTGAACCAGCTCATTTCTCACTGCCCTCCTCTTTTCTTCCTTGGGAACCGTAAGTTTCTTCTTGAAAACCAGAAGTCTGTGAGGCCATTTCTCTTTGATAGAGAAGTTCATCTGTCTCCATTTTGAGATTACACCTAGAAGTGATACCATATGCTTCTTGTCTTGCCCTGTCTCCCCTGCTTCACTTAGAATGATCACCTCTACTTTCCTCCTTGTGGGTGGAAATGTCATTATTTGACCCTTTTTAATGGCTGAGTAATACTGGGTTGTGTCTAGGTACCCATCCTCTTATCCACTCATCTGTGCTCCTCACTTAGTTTACTTCCCGGTCTTGTTTGCGGTACCTAGTGCAGCTGTGATCGTAAGGCTGCAGGTGTCTTCAAATGTTGGTTTTCTCCATATGTACACCTGGGTGTGGGATTGTTGGATCCTATGGTACTTCTATGTGTAGTTTTTTTTTTTCTTTTAAAGAAACTTCATACTCTTTGGGCTTCCTTTGTGGCTCAGCTGGTAAAGAATCCGCCTGCAATGTGGGAGGCCTGGGTTCAATCCATTGGTTGGGAAGATCCCCTAGAGAAGGGAAAGGCTACTCACTCTAGTATTCTGGCCTGGAGAATTCCATGGACTGCACTTTGACTTTCATACTCTTTGCCTAATGGATGTACTGATTTATATCCCCACCAAGAGTGCAGGGAAGTTCTCTTCTCTTCGCATCCTCTGCAACATGTTTGTTGGAGATTCTCTGAGATGGCCATTCTGATAGGTGTGAGGTGATAGCTCACTGGACTTTTGATTTGCCTTCCTCTAATAATTAGTGATGCTGATCATCTTTTTAAGTGCTTAATGATCATGTGTATGCCTTCTTCATGAAATGTCCTTTGAGATCTTTGTTTTGCTTAGTTTTGGTTCATTTTATTTTTGATATTGAGCTGTTTGTATGTTTTGGAGATGAATTCTTTATGGGGATCTTTGTTTTGAAATATATTTTTTTCCCTATTCTGAGTGTGTTTTTCTTTCAGCTAGGGTTTCCTTTGCTGTGAAAATGCTGCTAATGTTAATTATGTCCTTTTGGCTTATTTTTTTTTTTCTTTTTCAAACTTTCTCATTATGGCTTATTATAAGGTATTGAGTATAGTTCCCTGTGCTATGCAGTAGGTCCTTGTTTATCCATTTCATATATAGTCATGTGTGTGTGTCAATCCCAAACTCTTAATGTATTCCTCCCCCTACTCTTTCCCTTTTGGTAACCGCAAAGTTTGTTCTCCATGCTTATGAGCCTATTTCAGTAATAAGTTCATCTGTATCATCTCTTAAAGACTCGACACATAAGAAATATCATATGATATTTGTATTTCTCTGTCCTGTTTATTTTACTTAGTATGAAAATCTCTAGGCCTATCCATGTTGCTGAAAATGGCAACACTTCATCCTTTTTATGGCTGAGTAATATTCTACTGGGTATATCTACCACATTACCCATTCATCTGTTGATGGGCATGTAGGTTGCTTTCACTTGGAGAAGGAAATGGCACCCCACTCCAGTGTTCTTGCCCAGAGAATCCCAGGGACGGGGGAGCCTGGTGGGCTGCCGTCTGTGGGGTCACGTAGAGTCGGACACGACTGAAGCGACTTAGCAGCAGCAACAGCAGGTTGCTTTTGTGTCTTGGCTATTGTGAATAGTGCTGCTGTGAACACTGGAATCCATGTATCTTTTCAAATGAGTGTTTTCATCTTTTCTAGGTATATGCCCAGGAGTGGGACTGCAGGATCCCATGGTAGTTCCACTTTCGGTTTCTTAAGGAGCCTCTGTAACCATTCTCCACCATGGCTGAACCAGTTCACATTCCCACAGTCAGTGTGGGAGGGTTGCCTTTTCTCCAGACCTCTCCAGCAGTTATTATCTGTAGATTTTTTTAATGAGGAAGCTGAGTTCCTGCTGAAGCGCCCTGGCCTCCAGGAAATAAACAGTAGGTGAAAAAGACTGGTGGTGCACAAAAGTATGTAGCACACGCCACTCCTTGTGTTGAAATGTGTGAAGCTGCTGTGGACTNGTAGATTTTTTTAATGAGGAAGCTGAGTTCCTGCTGAAGCGCCCTGGCCTCCAGGAAATAAACAGTAGGTGAAAAAGACTGGTGGTGCACAAAAGTATGTAGCACACGCCACTCCTTGTGTTGAAATGTGTGAAGCTGCTGTGGACTCAAAGTATGTGTCAGTATGTCTCCCTGAAATTGTGTATATTGACACCCCAGCCCCCCAGTGTGGCTGCATCTGCAGACGGGCCCCCAAGAATGCCGTCAAGGTTAAATGAGATCAAAAGGGACCTGATCCCCTAGAAGCAGCGTGTCTGAAGAGTCCCCAGAGAGCTCCCCTGCTCTCAGATCAAGGAAAAGCCACATGAGGATGTGGNACAGCTCAGCAATGCCCTGCTGGGGCTTCCCTGGTGGCTCAGAGGTTAAAGCGTCTGCCTGCAATGTGGGAGACCTAGGTTCGATCCCTGGGTTGGGAAGATCCCCTGGAAAAGGAAATAGTAACCCACTCCGGTATTCTTGCCTGGAGAATCCCATGGACGGAGAAGCCTGGTGGGACTGAGTAACTTCACTTTCTTTAAGAAAACCATGTTTCATTTTAGATAGTTTCTGTTGCTCTATCTTCAAGTTCACTAATTTTTTCTTCTCTAGTGTGTAATCTGCTATTAATTCTATCAGGTCTGTTTTTCAGGCATGATAACATTTATTTCTGGAAATTTGATTTTGTTCTTTTTTATGTTTCCCATGTCACCAGTTAACATGTTCTGTTTTCACTTTAGTTTCTTGGACATATGGAAGATAGTTTAATGTCCTTGTCCGAGAAGGAAATAGCAATCTACTTCAGTATTCTTGCCTGGGAAATCCCATGGACAGAGGAATCTGACAGGCTACAGATCATGGGGTCAAAAAAAAAGCCAGACACAGCTTAGTGACCAAACAACAATGTCTTCGTCAACTAATTCTATTATCTTTATCATTTCTTGGTTGGTTTAGATAGATTGATTTTTCTTCTTACTATGAGTTGAATTTTCCTGCTTCTTTGCATGCCTGGTAATTTTATATTAGATGCCAGACATTGTGAATTTTACCTTGTTGGGTGATGGATATATTTGTATTCCTACAAATATTCTTGAACTTGTTTTAGCATTGAGGTTGAGTTACTCGAAAATAGTTTGATCCCTTTGGGATCTGGTTTTAAGCTTTGCTAGGTGAGATCAGAGCTATATTTAGTTCATGGCTAATTTTTTCCTCCCACTAAGGCATTCTAATATTCTAGTCCATACGTCGTTAATTATGAGGTTTTCCACACTGACTGGTGGGAGTAGGAAATTTCGTTGGCTCTGCGTCTGCAATGGTTTTTCCAATCCTTCTATCTGGTCTTTACTTAGCCCGGGCAGTTTCCTCAGCCACATGCACTGATCGGTACTCAGCTGAAGACCCTCTTCAGTGCTTTGGTTTTCTCTCTCTGTGTGTAGCTCTCCCCTTTCCATTACTCTGTTCTATAAATTCTAGATTTCTTGGCTTCCAGCTCTCAACTCAAGGAGACCACTGGCTTCTGCCTGGGCTACCTTTCCCTGTACTATGCCTGTTGGTTAGCCTGGGCGACTGTAGGGCTCACCTTGTTTGTTTTCTACCTCTCAGCCGTCATTGTCCTCTATTGCCTGATATCTAGAGTCTTGAAAACCTCTGTTTTGTGTATTTGGTTTGACTTTTCGGTTGTTTCAGGTGGGAGAGTAAATTTGTTATTCCATCTTGGTCAAATGTGGAAGTCCTCCAAGACTTTTAATTGGGCAAAATCCAAAGTACACATTTAAACACCAACAGAACAATCCTATGGGCGGAGGAGCCTGGTGGGCTGCAGTCCATGGGGTCGCTAAGAGTCAGACACAACTGAGCAACTTCACTTTCACTTCTCACTTTCATGCATTGGAGAAGGAAATGGCAACCCACTCCAGCGTTCTTGCCTGGAGAATCCCATGGACGGGGGAGCCTGGTGGGCTGCCGTTTATTGGGTTGCACAGAGTCGGACACGACTGAAGCACCTTAGCAGCAGCAGCAGCAGCAGTGGAGGACTTCCCTAGTGGTCCAGTGGTTAAGAATCCACTTTCCAATGCAGGGGATTTGGGTTTGATTCCTGGTGGGGGCACTAAGATTTCACATACCGTGGGGCAAATAAACCTGAGCACTGCAACTAGAGAGAAGATAGCATACCACAACAAAGAGCCCACGTTCCTCAACTAAGACCCAACACAGCCAAATAAATAAATATTTTTAAAAACCTACAGTGCTTGAAGAATTTAATCTTACTAATAATTGATTCCTTATTGTATGTCCATTCCTTTACATCTACTTTTCATTTAATCTAGTATTTATGAGGATTAACAATCTCTCCAAGTGATGCAGTTAGTAACATGAGACACAGACTCTGCCTTTTCTAAGCATAATAGACGTCACTCTTGTTTATTTCATCTGTCATCAACAAATAATTTCTTTAGCACCAGCTAGGTGTGACATAAATAAGTCAAATTTCTCCCATCGATGACTGTAAGTTTGGCCATTAGATAATAGACATATAAATATTTCAATTTTAAGTGATATAAGTGTCAAAATACAAATAGGATGCTTTAGAGGGGTTGCCCAGCTGAGGGACACATGGGAATGTGTAAAGGGAATCTTCAAGGATGAGGGGAAAGTGATTAAACAGGTAAGAGGATATATGTATTCCAAAGCAAGGAGACTTCAAACAATACAACACATGTGTGTGTACTAAGTTGCTTTAGTTGTGTCCAAATCTGTGTGACCCTATGGACTACAGCCTGCCAAGCTCTTCTGTCCATGGGATTTTCCAGGCAAGAATACTGGAGTGAGTTGCCATGCCTTCCTCCAGCGGATCTTCCTAACCCAGGGATCGAACCCGCATCTTTTATCTCTCCTACATTGACAGGTGCGTTCTTTACCACTAGCGCCACCTGGGAAACCCATCCAATATGACACAGGGGAGAGCTAAAACCTCCTGTACTTCTGTAGGAGATAAGGCTGAGAGTTAGATGGTGGAGAGCCTTGTATACCACGCTAAGGAAACAAGAGGACTCTGAAAACAATGAGGAAGCAATGTTCGAGCTTTTATCAGGGGAGTGAGAAGCTGCAATGTGGAAGAAGCATTTTAGGAATGACACACCCAATTCCTGGCCAAAAAATCCTATTGAGACCTTATTGAGGCACTTCCCTGGCAGTCCAGCGGTTAGGACTTGACCTTCCAATGCAGGGGGTAGGGGTTCGACCCCTGGCTGGGGAGCTAAGCTCCCAAGTGTAATGTGGCCAAAAGAACCCAGGACATAAACAAGAGAAGCATTATTGTAACAAATTCAATAAAGACTTTGAAAATGGTCCACATCAAAAAAATTCAAAAAAAAAAAAAAAAAGACCTTGTGGAAATAGTCCACANCTGAGAAGTAGTAAAAGGGACGGAGAGGAGGAGGCTGATTTGAGAAATGCTTAGGAGATACTTTCTGTAGAACTTGGTGACCAGCTAATGTGAGGAGGACAGGAAATTGATTCCTGGTTTGGATGGAAGAGAGCATCTGAATTGAGATAAGAAATTTAAAGGAAGAAAGGACAGGGCTATGACTAAAAACAAGATCAGTTCTAGATCGTAAAATGGAAACATTGTACAGACCCTACATTTGTCACAGCTCATCACAGAATACATTAAAGTGGTCTGATTACATGCTATTCACTTGCCTAACTGAAGTCGAACGGCAGGACCCCATCTTACTTGTCACTGTATCCTCACAGCTGGCTACCCTGCCTGAAGCTCTGGGATAAGTTGAGCCTGAAGCGCAGGTGATGGGGAACCCATCTATGGCTGAGATCATCCAAGGAGAAAGAGGAGGCCAAGAGGAGCACTGACACCCCCCAAAAAGATGTTCACACCTTGGGGTGAGAAGCTGAGAAATGAGTGTCCTGGCTTCACACTGCCACGGACCTTTCCCATGGACCCCAAGAAATACCAGCTGCTTTGTCAGTGTTTTTGGTTTAAGTAAGTCATTTTCTTTGTAGATTAATACAAAAGCTTCTAGTGATTGTATAGAAGTATTTTGATCTTTCACTTGACTATCTTTGCTTGGATGAAAAGATCCAAGGGACAGGCTTGGGGGTGGACATGATTAATGCAGCCTGGAGAGAGGCAAAAAGCTACGGGAAGGAAGGATTTTGGGGGTGTGAATGTAGTTTCCCCAACTCCGGAGCTGTGGGAACTAGCTCTGACTTTGCACTTATGATGGTAGTAAGGAAAAGACTATCTAGGTCAGTGTTCTGTTGTAGAAATACATCCACTATGCTTAAAGTAAGACCTATAACTGAATTATTTTCATGAATACACAACCTACTGAACAAAATTCCAAATTTTCTGGTCTTTATATATACTGCATCCTAAGTCACTTTTGGAGAAGGGCATGGCAACCCACTCCAGTGTTCTTGCCTAGAGAACCCCATGGTTGGGGGTGCCTGATGGGCTGCTGTCCACGGGGTCACACAGAGTCGGCCACAACTGAAGCGACTTAGCAGCAGCAGCAGCAAGTCACTTTAGTCATGTCTGACTCTTTGTGACCCTATGGACTATAGTCCTCCAGGCTCCTCTTTCCATGGGATTCTCCAGGCAAGAATACTTGTGGGTTGCCATGCCTTCCTCCAGGGGATCTTCCTGACCCAGGGATCGAACCCACATCTCTTAGGTCTTCTGCACTGGCAGGGGTGCCGTGCCAGCAGTGCCACCTGGGAAGCCCATTGATGTATATTAAGAGACCACATATTTGAGAATATGACTATAGAACAATATTTTAAATCATATAATACCATTTCAAATATATGGCTTCCCTGATAGCTCAGTTGGTAAAGAATCCACCTGCAATGCGGAAGATCCCAGTTCGATTTCTGGGTCAGGAAGATCTGCTGGCAAAGGGATAGTCTACCCATTCCAGTATGCTTGGGTCTCCCTTGTGGCTCAGCTGGTAAAGAATCCACCTGCAAGGTGGGAGACCTGGGTTCGATCCTTGGGTTGGGAAGATCCCTTGGAAAAGGAAAGGCTACCCACTCCAGTATTCTGGCCTGAAGAATTCCATAGACTGTATAGTCCGTGGGGTCACAAAGAGTCGGACACGACTGAGCAACTTTCATTTTCACTTTCAATGGATGCAAAACTTAAATGTTATAGCCCATAGGCAATCCATCTCCCACCATTTCCTGTTGCCAATCCAGCGGTCCANCTACTGAACAAAATTCCAAATTTTCTGGTCTTTATATATACTGCATCCTAAGTCACTTTTGGAGAAGGGCATGGCAACCCACTCCAGTGTTCTTGCCTAGAGAACCCCATGGTTGGGGGTGCCTGATGGGCTGCTGTCCACGGGGTCACACAGAGTCGGCCACAACTGAAGCGACTTAGCAGCAGCAGCAGCAAGTCACTTTAGTCATGTCTGACTCTTTGTGACCCTATGGACTATAGTCCTCCAGGCTCCTCTTTCCATGGGATTCTCCAGGCAAGAATACTTGTGGGTTGCCATGCCTTCCTCCAGGGGATCTTCCTGACCCAGGGATCGAACCCACATCTCTTAGGTCTTCTGCACTGGCAGGGGTGCCGTGCCAGCAGTGCCACCTGGGAAGCCCATTGATGTATATTAAGAGACCACATATTTGAGAATATGACTATAGAACAATATTTTAAATCATATAATACCATTTCAAATATATGGCTTCCCTGATAGCTCAGTTGGTAAAGAATCCACCTGCAATGCGGAAGATCCCAGTTCGATTTCTGGGTCAGGAAGATCTGCTGGCAAAGGGATAGTCTACCCATTCCAGTATGCTTGGGTCTCCCTTGTGGCTCAGCTGGTAAAGAATCCACCTGCAAGGTGGGAGACCTGGGTTTGATCCTTGGGTTGGGAAGATCCCTTGGAAAAGGAAAGGCTACCCACTCCAGTATTCTGGCCTGAAGAATTCCATAGACTGTATAGTCCGTGGGGTCGCAAAGAGTCGGACACGACTGAGCAACTTTCATTTTCACTTTCAATGGATGCAAAACTTAAATGTTATAGCCCATAGGCAATCCATCTCCCACCATTTCCTGTTGCCAATCCAGCGGTCCATTACTGCTGCCTAATAGGAAAACCAATGGAGAAAATTCCCTGGCAGCCCAGTGGTTAGGACTCTGCTCTTTCACTGCTGAGGGCCCAAGGTTCAATCCTTGGTTGGGGAACTGAAATCCTGCAAATCATGCAGTGTGGCCCAAAAAAACCCAGTGCCATCAAATAGATGGTTTAATCTGTAGATTGTTAAATGATCCTTTTGAACATCCTCATTTGATGTAATAAACTGTCCCTACTGATCTTGCTTCTTTTCCAACTAAGGTGAGGCTTCCTGACAAAGATTCAGTCTTCAGCTTCCAGAACAGGCTTTCTGAGTGAAGTTCCAGAGTTTGAGTGGAATGCACAGTAAGGGTTCCTCTGGCTTTTACGTCCTTTTGTGTGTGTGCTCACTCAGTCGTGTCTGACTCCCTGTGGATTGTAGAGTCTCCCCATGGACTGTGGCCTGCTAGGCCCCTTTGTCCATGGAATTCTCCAAGCAAGAATACTGGAGTGGGTTGCATTTCCTACTCCAGGGGATCTTCCTGACCCAGGGATCGAACCCACATCTCTTGTGTCTCTTCCCTTGGCAGGTGGATTCTTTACCACTAAGCCGCCTGGGAAGCCTAGTCCTGTTAGCCAGCAATATAATTTAATACCTGTACTGTCTGTTTCTAATTCTGACAAGCAGGATCTGATCGACAGATTGGGAAGAGTGAAATACTGTGCTTCACATTGAGAGTGAGGGAGAAAGGGGAACGGGGAGGGGGGTAGGGAGAGAGAGAATGAACCTGAAGTCATGTGAAACAGAGTCAGACTGAGCTCTCTGAATCTGGCATTTTTAAAGCATATGCCAAGGAGTTTTGTGTTAAAATGGTTAGAGTTATAGATGTACTTAGTTCTTCAGATTCTGAAGGTCAAAGCTTCATTTACATTTCAAAGAAACTCACACAAATTAAAATAGATGGGAAATGTTGGATTCCTGCACACCTGTCATCAGCTACTGTTACAAGTGGCAGATGCTACAGCAATTCTCTGCTGTAAGGTTCATTCACGTTTCTGATAACTTGTTAAGAGGCAGTGAAAGGATTCTGTAGCTGGTAGACGAATTCCACAGGATTAGGCAGTTCTCTCCCAAATTCAGAAAGGATGAGGGCCCTCCGGTTAAATTTCAGTTAAGTACTTCCCCACCCCCAGTAACTCTATTGGGAGTATTCAATCTGGCCCTTCAAGCAAACAGGAGAAGCCAACTATTGTTTAATCAACATCAATGAAGCCATAAAAAGGCAAGTCAAAAAGTGCCCCCAGAAGGTTCTCATCTACCATTCTCAGTCTAAGTTGACAGACACAGTAATTTCACCCAGTATTTTCCAAACTTGCTGACTGGAGAGTCGCCTGTGATGGGCGTTGTTAAGATACAGATTCCCAGGCTCATCACTTAGAGACTGAGATTCAGGACATTGGTGAGGAGAAGGGGAGTTGGGGACTGCTGGGGGTGGGGAGCTGGCTACAGTAGCTTTAATAAATGCTTTTTTGTGTGTCTTAAGAATGGGCAAGTTTGGGATACCTGGATCCAATGTAAACTTCTGAGAACTGTTTCCTGGTGGTTACCAAGTCAGAGACAGCATCTTCTCAGGGCTTAGTAATTTCTACCTTACAGCCAGGAAGTAGTGCTTCCCCAGCGGCTCAGTGGTAAAGAATCAGTCTGCCTGCAATGCAGGAAACTTGAGACGTGGGTTCAATTCCTGGGGTGGGAAGATTCCGTGGAGGAGGGCAAAGCAACCCACTCCACTATTCTTGCTTGGAGAATCCCATGGACAGAGGAGCCTGGCAGGCTATAGCCCATGGGGTCCCAAAGAGTCAGACACGACTCAATGGCACACACAGTAAGTTACTGCAGCCATATTTTTGTCTAGTGTCTTTATAATGAACTTACTGAAGTTGCCAATGACAGAGCAAAGGTTTTTTAATTAATTAATTGAATTAATTAGTCAACTAACTGTCACTGGCTCTTTGTTGTGACACAGGGGCTCTTTGTTGCTGCGCGCACAGGCTTTCTCTAATTGCGGTGAGTGGGGGCTACTCTCTAGCTGCAGGACACTGGCTTCTCACTACAGTGGCCTCCCTTGTTGCAGAGCATAGGCTCTAGGGTGTGTGGGCTTCTGAAGTTGTAATACACGGGCTTAGTTGCCCCAAGGCACGTGGGATCTTAGTCCCTGGACCAGGGATCAAACCCATGCCCCCTGCATTGCAGGCAGATTCTTAACCACTGAACCACAAGGGTAGACCCAAAATAATTTTTTGGCATAAATTAGAAAACCAGAAAGAGTTGAGTCTAAGGTACTCATCAAATGCGTGTGTGTGTGTATTCGTATTGTTACAAGTGTCTTATGGCATTTGGCTTTTTTTTTTTTTAACATACCAATGTTCTTATCTGTAAAACTGGGATAAAAATGCCAACTTCACTGAGTTGCTACAAGGACTGAACAACATCTATAAAACCCTGAGCACAGTGCCTGGCATATAGTAGGCTGGAATGGAGGTAGATTTAACCACAATTGTCATTTACACACCAGGATTTAAATCTTTATGGTCAAATGATATTATGACTAAAAGCTTGCCTTAAACATCCAGATTTTATAAAAGTCATGTTCTCACACAATTTAGTTCTGGTGCCATCACTTATGATACAACCTAAATGGTATTCTTCTAGAGTATCTCAAACCATTTCATTATTTTCATAATATTCAGAGTGACAAACTGCACAGATGTCTTGCATGGTCTGTACATTTTGGGGGAAAAAAATCAGTTCGTTCTAACATATACATTTAGAGATTGCACATAAAAGTCTAGATTTCCAGGTTTTTCCAGGAAAATGAGAGGTTTAAGGATACAGGCCTCTTGTTCCGCTGGAGAACCTGCTGGAGTGGAGGAGGGGCTGTCCCTGTGAGTCGGTCACACATGCTGGTGCCTGTCTGCCTCCCGATTCCTGTGACTCACTTGGCCCTTGTAGGCGTCTGAGTTTGTCACCCTGACACCCAAAGTGATGTCTTATTTTCTTGTACATCTTTGGACTCAGCTCTCTGCCTGGCTAGTAGCTTTTTGAGACGTACACTTTTATAATCACCAAGGTAATGACTGATTCATGAAAAGATTACCAATGAATGTTAAAACCATTATGTGAAAGTCTGAATGAAGTACAGGGCATTTCCAATCTCACAATTTCATCCCATAGACTAGTTGTTGATTACACAGGGAAGAGATGCTTTTTACATTGGAGAAATCTGGTGACTGTGACCTCAACTGAGTGTTCAGAATCAGCATCAACAAAGGGAAACCACAACTGACGTGCAATAAGATCTGTAATAGCAAAAAATAAAAACAAAAAATAGAAGTAAAATTATCATCACCATCATGGGCCAGACAGACCTTTGTGATGTGATATATTGAGGAAGTAACATCAGCTATGTAGTCTCCTTGCAAAAAAATTAATCTGACTCTACCAGTGAAGAACCAAGCAGACAAATCCAGATTATGCAACCAACTCCGGAACAACTGACTTACTCTCTTCAAAATCAATCTCATGGAACACAGGAAAAGAAAGAAAAGATGGAGAAACCTTTCTAAATTAGAGTCTACAAGACATTAGTAATCAAAGCAGTACTGAGCCTTGATCTCTCCCTCTATGGAGAAAACAAACATAGCTATAAAGACCCTTGCTTAACGGTCCCCCACCCTCCCCCCAGTGGCTCAGTGGGAAAGAATCCTCCTGCCAATGCAGGAGATGCAGATTCCTGGGTTGGGAAGATCCCCTGGAAAAGGGAATGGCTGCTCACTCCAGTATTCTTGCCTGAGAAATCCCATGGACAGAGGAGCCTGGCAGGCTACAGTCCAAGGGGTTGCAAAAGAGTCAGACACGACTGAGTGACTAAACACCACCACATAAACATCCTTATTGGACAACAGGTGAAATAAGGGTAACTACATATATTGTATAATTAAATGCAGGGAAAAAATAAGATTGTAACTCTATTACATTTTGATTGACCAGCTCTCTGCTGAAGTACTTTGGTATCCAGGAATCTATTTCACTGTAAGACCTAAAATTGTGAACATAACATATGATGTGTTTGTTCTGTAGAAAAAAACGTGCACTTGGGTTGGAGTTGTATAAATGGGCCTAAGAGCTCAGAAAAGAACAAAGGGCACAGAATTGCGTGCAGGGTTTGGTTAGGACAATACTAACTGCCCGGAGAGAGTGCTGGGTAAATGTTAAGTGGTGACAATAACCAGCAGAAAGTCCCAAAGCGGAGCCTTTGCTTTATTGCTTTTAGGAAATTTTACCCATGGAGAGTGGATTACCAGTAAAAATCATAGAGCAATTTCATTCTCCTTTCAGCAGACGCGGATGACCAAGCAGCCGGTGGGAGCAACCCTGGCTGTCTCCACCTGAGACAGTGGTGTATTAGTCTCAAATAAGGAGAAATGAAACCACCATGTGAAAGCCTGGCTGGCAGTCCTCAGAGTAATTCCGTGTTTGGGCTGCCTCTGTGTTTTGGGGCGGGGTGGGGGGTTGGTGATTGGAGCCATTAACAGCTTACTTTTAGTTTCAGAAGCCACAGATATTTTCATTACTAGTGTCCTCAGGCGTAGACTTTTTAATTTAAAAAAAGAAGGAAAGTTCAGGATGGAAATAGCCCATCACCACAGGAACATCTCTGCAGCAGAAACACATTACAGTTTACCTGTCAATCTTACCATCCGTCATGCCAGGTTTATTTTTGAGGGTCTGGAATGAGGAGGAGGAAGTGGGGAAGAAAGGTGATGGAGGGCTGACAGAGGCACCTCCGGATCACTGCTACGTTGGAAAAGCTGAGGGCTCAATTCCGAAGTGGTATCGACATCTCGGGTTTCTCGCCTCCCTGGCTGATAAGAAACTGATCATTCCGAACCTGAGATTTCCCCTACTTCTTCCAAAGCCATTAATGCCCTACTTTGAGGATTTTTTTGGACAGGTGTTATGGTAGATTCAGGGTGGCTACAAATTCTTTGTTGCCTCTCCAGTGACCAAGGGTGGGTTTCATTCCCCTCCCTTCCTTGAATCGGGGCAGGCTCCGTTATCTGCTAAATTAAGACATCCCTGCAGAAGTGCATCAAGCAGCTGCAGGCTTGGCCTTTCAGGGGACCATGGCTTCCTTCCCTCCTCTTAGAATCCAGCTCCCAGGCTGGCTGGGGCCCAAGCCACTCGGGGAGGCCCATGGCCAGCCAGCAGGGATTGGCAGCCCCAAGGGTGGCCATCATAGCTATCCGTGCCCCAGATGACATCGTGTGCAGCCCAAGAAGCCCAGGCCAGGCCAGTCCACACAAGAGGAGCCCAGAATCTGGAGAGAGAATAAAATGGTGCTGTCGGCTGCTACGTTTGGGCACGGTTTGCTCTGGGAGTTGACTGGAATTGGTAAACTCACAAGAAAGGTTTATCTTGCTCATCAATGCAGAAGCATGGGACCCAAATCGTACTAATGGGAACAGAAGCATTCAGAACAAGGGTCAACATCCTTATTCTCGAGTGGGTTTTGATCTCGACATTGGCTTCAGCTTTTAGGTCTCTTTTTGACACTCCACACAGAAAATTTTAAAATAGAAAAATTTCATTTGACTACAGCCTCAGCCCAACATGTGTATCTCACACAGACCTTATTTTTTAAACAGAGTTTATTGTATTTAATACATTATAAAATTTGAAAAATTGTAGGAAAGCAGCAGACTCAAACTGGAGCAACTCTAACAAGGAATAATTCTGGCCCCTTTGCAAAACTGATCAGTTTAAAAACAAAGTAATGTTCACATCGGTGAGGCAGACAAAAAAGTGTGACTTCTGTACAAACTACATTTAAAATTTCATGTCTCGCATCTTTCAAATGCAGTGTGCTCATGAGAAAGTTTTTTTTTTGAAGTTCTGCTCGGTCCCCCATCTAAAGAGAGACATGAAACTTCCATATGCAAAGAAATGCGATTCTAGGTGTTTTTGTTTTCAAAGGAAAAAGAAAGACAAAGGAAAAACAAACAATGGATGGCTGTTGGCAATGGAAACCGCAGGGAGATTCGTCCTCATTGCTCATGGCTTGTTTATTGGTCAGAGGCCTCGGGAGGCCCAGGACACTTCACGGCCATCACAGCACCAACTGTAGCTACCACCTTTTTTCTTTTTGCATTTCCTACCTTTTGACATATATATATATATTTATATATTTTTTACACCTTGAGGATATCACTATTCCAATTGTTCCCATATGAATACAGGTGTGGTCTCTATTGGATATAAAGGTGTCTTTTATTCAACTTTAGGTCCAAGACTCGGTTTGCCGTCCCAACTGCACATGAATGTCCCTTTTTGTGTTTGCGTTATTTGTGGTGTATGTTTTTCTCCTTTTGGCAGAAGAAATATGTCCATCTAGTCCAGAGGCTCTTGCTTTATCCGGATGACAGAGGGTCCACGGGGCGTCCGCCTCAGTTCCCGCCGCAGGACATATTCGCTGAACTGAGATGAGTCCACACCTCCCCCACAGGAGCCCACGACTTCAAATCCTCTTTGCTGCAACCTCTCGAGGACCTGTAGGGGTCGAGACAAGCATCTAGTTAGGGGCCAGTTAGGTCCTTTGGCCACGTAAACAGCCCAAAGACTGTCCCACAGTTTGACATCATGTGCAGCTTGAATCCATCTTATCCAAGCCCTAAGTCTCTCTGAGTTTCTGTTTTCAAAGACTCTGGATTCAAAGGCAGGAGGGAGTGAGCAAATGTTTCTAATACCTACAATGTGCCTTCATAAGCTAGCTCCACATGTGCCAAGTTATTCACTCATCACAACCACCTGGCATAACGGGTGGAGTTGGTCCACTTGACAGATGAGAAAACTGAGGCTTACACCTAGTAAGTGATGGAACTGGGTTTCCAACTCAGGTCTCTTTGGCCTCAAATCCCATGTTTTTTGCAATGCCATCTTGTCTGCAGAAAGGGTTCACATTTCAAAGCTCATTTACTACTAACATATTCGATGAGATGATAAAGACTATGGAGAGACAGTGATATTATCTGAATTTACTTCATCAGTGATTCAGCCACAACTCATCCACTCTTGATTCAGCCACTGTTCTAATTGCCTGATACGGAGTTAATATATTTCAGCCTGGATGACCGATACAATTTCAACAGCAGAAGAAATGGACTATTAGAGACAGTCAAGGTTTATCTACAGCTTTTCAAGTTGTGGCATTTGAAATAGAGTTATTGCCTAGTGTGCATCCAGAGAGGCAAGAATAAATGCAGTTGTTATTTATATATGTCCTATATTAGAAAACATCTAAAAATTTCTCATATAATCAATAGATATTTATAATATAGTCTAATTTTGAAACCAAATACCTAATGCCAGAAAGATCCCTGGGTTTGTCATTACTTGTCTGACACTCTTGAATGCAGGGAAGAGTTCTTGCAACTCTTAACATACACAAAAATACAGGAAACTGATCTACAGTAGTATGTTTCTTTAGGAATCTCACAAATATTAGACTTGCAAATGTTCCCTGCCAGAATTCTGGATATAGTTAAATTATTTCTACACCACTCTAAAGGCAAGATGATTTAATCATAACTTTTAAAAAATGCCTGGTTCAAATTTTATTTTTGGAGTTAAGTGAAATACTATCAAATAACTTTCAAAATGTGATATACAGTGGATCCCTTACTACATCTTTTTTTTTAATTATTATTTTTTGGGGTGTCTACTTTTACATGGAGTATAATCTGCTATTTTGCAAAACAGCTAATTAGATGAGATTGGAAAGCAAGAATATAGTTTCTAAAAATTAANTTATAAATGGGTCAAATTTCATTGGAAAAAATCTATGACTTAAGTGGGTTTGCACTGAATGTATAAGACAGTTAGAGCATAGCCAACATCTCAGCAATATTGAGGCTTCTCATCCAAGAACACAAATGTCCCTTCATTGATTAAATTCTTGTTTTAAACTTGCATGTAGCGATTTACAGTTTTCTTAATCAGACTTTGCATTTTTTTTGCATATTTCTTAAGTTTACTCCTGGGTGTTATAATTTTTGTTGCTTCTGTAAGTGGTATATTTTCCCATACATTTTATGATTGGCTTTGGTAGTAAGCTATTAATTGCAATATATTGGGACCTTGAATATGGATGCTTTAATGCTTTCTTTATTCATTTTAATGATATTTAGTTGATTCTTTAGAATCTTCTATTCAGAGAAGTATTAAGGAGCTGCAAAGATAACATTTTTATATATTCCCTTCTAATATTAACCCTTTCTATTTCTTTTTGTTGTCTAAATTCACTGCTTAGAGTTTCCAGCACCTTGTAGGACTAAGTCTAACACTTGTTAGTAATTTTGAAAGGGAACAACTCTAAAATTTTACTGGTAAGCATAATGCTTGCTCTGAATTTCTGGGAGAAAAAGTCTTTATTGAGCTAAAGAGGTTTCCTTTTATTCTCTACCTAAGACTTATCAGAGATAACCTTTGAATACAATCAATTCATTTTCAATGTATTAAAATGGATTGTAATTCTATTCTTCACATAAAAGCCACCCTCTTTTGGCTGTAAACGTCAATGACCATATACCTTATTCCACAAAGATGGTATAACCATGTCAGAAACCTCTGATGCCATTAAAGTTGGTGTATGTTAAAAATGTAGAGCTAGAAATATTTGGGGGAGCACATTAAAAAAAAAGGCACATATTTAGGCTGTTGTTAATTTAATATGAATCCCTCACCTTGAAATCATCAGGAATGAGGAGTTTTGATGTTCGTAGAAAATTCAAGATATATCTGAACATCTGTCCATCTCTGTCAATGAAATAGTGCTGTTTGAGACTGTCCAAAACAATGGGCTCTGTACCATCAAAAAGTCTTCCGATTCTGTGATAGGAAAGAGGGAACAGTGAAGACAATTAGAATCAATCGTTCGGCCACTAAGACTGAAAGCTACTGTTTTGTGTCACTGTCAAAGGCAGCACTTTTGAAGATGGCAGTCAGGGAAAATCACCCGCTACGTATTTATGGTTCCCTGAGAAGTACTGGCCCCTGCTTGATAAATATCTCAAGACCAGACAATTCAAAACAGTCGCAGGCTTTCTCAAGTAAATTCTATTATTCAGTGTCTTTTACCTGTAAAGATGTTCCTGACATGGTGATTATGGCTAAGTGCTGTCACTTTAATGGAAGATCAATGATCTTCCCTCTGTGTTACTTAAAACAACCTTCTCTGCCATTAAAAAAAAAGTGTGATTGCTCCCAAGTGTCTTTTAAACAGTCTACCAAAAAATGTGCATTTTTGTTTTTAAGAAATCTGTTTTCTGAGCTTTCCCTACCCATAAGTCCCATATTTTCTAAAAGTAAAGCAATGTCTATATGCTAACATCTACATTTAATTATAAAAATGAATCACTGAGAATATCACTCATCTAAGAGTATATGTTTTTCATTAACAATATGCAGCCTAGTTTCCTAGGTCTCAGCAAAAATCATTTGTAACAGCCAGGAATCATTATAAAATATAAACATTTGACCACCCAAAAAATATGACCTAGTTCTGGAACATAAGTGGCAATGGGTAATTTTTAAAAACAGGAATCCATAATATGTGTTTTCTGTTTATAGTTAACATTTGAAAAGTGTGCTATAGTTAAAGCATTTTGTATCCAATATCATTCATCTCTTTAAGGCAGGCTGAACTTATATACTTTAGTACACACTCAGTTAATAGAAAGTGGTCACATCTACACTATGAACAACTAGAGGGTTGGCTAATGAAAAATAAATATTCTGTATCAGAAAACAGAATTTACACACTTGAAATCTCTTCCTTTGCCAAGAGGTACATTTGACTTTCATTAAAAGTGTAGGCAGGAAAATGGTTCCATTTTTAAAGAAAAGACTTTTGTGGGACTCATAACAAGTCTCTCTCTGATTTGGAACACAATTTTATTGTTCTGATGATGATTTTGAAATCATTCATTTCCTAGTCTCATTTTTGAAATGGGACAGATATAATGCAAAATTGATAATTCCATCCCTCTTAAAATACAGCAAACCAACCAACAAATAGGAAAGCAGCTCCCCTCTTTCCCAAGAAAGAGTGACTTGTGAATGTGCTTCAATAACAATCTTTTAAGGATAATTAGAAAACTCCTGTCCTACCTGAAGGTAGTAGGTGCAAAGAAGAAAGCAACTAGTCAGTCAGATCATATCCTTAAAACCCAATATGTTTTTCTCAACTACTGTTCTCATCCAACTTTCCATGAATTGAGGGTGATCATGTAGGGTGTAGATTACAATCATCCAAGGAGTCTACCTTGCATGCTACCTTGTCATTCATTTCTTATAAACACATCAATCAAATGGTAGACTATGTAAAGAAGAGGCAGTAAAACTAAAACACCCGTAGTCACTTATTTGTAGTGTTTCCAGGACAGTTTGGTACAGGATGGTAAAGAATGAGACTTGTTTGCCTGTTATTAAAACATTTTACCCTTCACTGTTAATGATAAATTTACAGTTGACAGTGGAAGAAAAGGGAGCTATATTTATTAACTGCTTTCTATATACCTTGCCCTCATCTAAGCACGTTATGTAACAAATCCATTATCCTCCTTTTAAAGATGAAGAAATAGGCTCAAAATGATGAGTAACTTGCCCAACTAGTTAAGTAGCACTGGGGGAGTTGGGTACAGTCTGTTTGATCTTAAAGGGGCCTCCCTACAATGACTGGAATGAAAAGAATTACCACTACTGAATGAACACTTTAGGTCTAGAGATTTCGTGTCTATCTTATATTTGTTTGGCAAGAGTTTTATAATGAAATCCAAAAGTGTACACTGATTATTTTTGTGGCTTGAGATAAATTAATATCAGTGATTATAAGTCACTTTACTAATGAGATGAAAAGTAAATATTTTATTCTTAAATAAATCCCAGGCTTTTAATTTTTAAGAGCTCATTTTCAAAATCTAGGCTTGGAAGTGAGCCAGCACAGAAAGTGATCAAATAAATCTTCACGGAGTGAATGAGTAAAGGAGTGACTGAAAAAGGAGAGGAATGAGGCTTGGCCAGTTACTAGCTGTAATCTGAGTGAATCAACTTCTCTGCATCTCTATTCTTTTATAAAATTACCCCTTTTCTCGGGGTTGATGAAATATCAAAAGGGGTCATGGCATGCTCAAAAAGACAGCAAAAGAAGGTACCCCAAAATAGCAAATAAAAATTTCTAGGAAAACATCTCTTTGAAGCCTGAGGGCAGTTTAGGGTACAGCGTTTAAAGGAGTAAAAGGAACAATCGTGGCTGAGGTGTATTGTTACAGACCTTTCCAAGACAGGAGAAAAGTGTTATGTTAAGTGGCAAGGAGATCCAACCAGTCCATTCTAAAGGAGATCAGTCCTGGGTGTTCTTTGGAAGGACTGATGCTTTGGCCACCTCATGCGAAGAGTTGACTCATTGGAAAAGACTCTGATGCTGGGAGGGATTGGGGGCAGGAGGAGAAGGGGACGACACAGGATGAGATGGCTGGATGGCATCACTGACTCGATGGCCGTGAGTCTGAGTGAACTCCGGGAGTTGGTGATGGACAGGGAGGCCTGTTGTGCTGCTGTTCATGGGATCGCAAAGATTCGGACACAACTGAGCGACTGAGCTGAAGTGGTTTTTAGGATACTATCAAAACAAAAACCCCACCACTAGCAGATAACAAGAAACTGCACAGTTGCAGTAAGAAGCACCTTTACATCTGATTTAGCTGAAATAGCAAAAGATGCAAAGGCAAGAGGAGGGGAAGCCTGAAAAGAGGTTCAGCAAGGGGACAGGAAGGTGGCTGTGGCCCTTGGGCGAGGCAGTGGGAGAAGAGAAGCTGGGAGGAAGAACAGGATGCTACTTGACAGATTAGAAACCCCACCAAGGAGCTGTCTGGAGTGCGGGTCAGCAAGGCCCTGAACCTGCATGGCCCGGAGGAACCTTGGAGTCCAGCTTGCTTCAGGCAAGGGAGGGCGCACTCCAGGCGGGGAGGGCGTGGCCTGAAATTGGTGGGAAAACCCTCCCCGCCTCCTGTACCAGAGGTTGAAGCAGCATGGTTGAGCTGAGAGGCGGGGGAGGGCAGTCTCGGAAGGAAGAGCTCCTGGCTGCGTCAATGCATGCACATTCCTGGCTGCAGTGAGAGGCCCCTCGGAAAAGAAAGAGTCCCTCCGTTTGAGTCAACAAATGTTACAAGTAAAAAAAGGAGACACTGGGCTGATTTTTGCTACCTTTAAAAGGAGGAAGGTTTTGAATTTGTGAAAACAATGCGGAAGGGTAGGGTGGTGCCAGCGATCGTAAAATGGGGTCCTGGGTCGGTTTCGAGGTTGAATGTGCTGTGGAAAAGCATTGTTTGGCTAAGCAAATAGAGAGGAACATCGACACAGGCTATATTTCTTGTGGACACATGAATGGAGTTACAAATCAACTGTTGTGACTTGTAAACTCTGGTGCCTGAAAACTCTGTGGACCTGATTACAGTTTACTAACCTTGGAGAACATTCCTGTTTTTCAACTGACCAAGACCAGGCTGGCTCCAGATGATGTATGACTTTAAAAAAAAAAAAAAGAAAAAGAAAAACCACTCACTGAACCAAGTGGCAGTACTGAGGAAAACCTCCCACAGTTTTATTCTTTTGACGTTTATTTTTTTTAACATTCTATTTTGGACAGTTTCCCTGTATGCCAAAGAAGGGAAAATACGATAATGAACTCCCATGTGTCCATCCAGCTTCTAAAACTATCAGTTCTTGTTCAGTCTTATTTCACCTGTACCTCTCTGCATCCCTCTCCCCGCTCTGGGATTTTTAAAGTAAATTGTAAGCATCCTATCATTTTTATGTGCAAATAAATAATTCATTAACTAGAGGATTGGGCTTCCCTGGTGGCTCAGATGGTAAAGAATCTGCCTGCAGTGCAGGAGGTCTGGGTTCAATTCCTGGGTCAGGAAGAGTCCCTGGAGGAGGAAATGGCAACCCAGTCCAGTATACTTGTCTGGAGAATTCCATGAACAGAGGTTACAGGTCGCAAAGAGTAGAGGATTATAAAGGTTCACTTAAAATACACATTAATAGACATTCAAATGTGCTCCTCTAAATAATGCAGCCCAACCACAAAGGAAACTAAGTTCCTTTTGGTGAAAAGTTAGTCTGCTTCCTCACTGTGGCTCCCCTTCTCCCCAGCATTAAAGAATGGTCTTAAATGAAAGAGACCTAGCTTAGTGTGAATATTAGTCATTAAGAATTTATTTTTTCTTGTGTATTCAATCATTTATAGGACTTAGGTTCGCTAATGTAATTGTGACTCAGTTCCTTAAGAATTTTGCTTTCCTGGGAATTCCCTGGCGGTCCAGTAAGTTAAGACTTCCCACTTCCACTGCAGGCAGCATGGGTTCAATGCCTGGTTAAGAAACTATACAACCCACATGCCATGCTGAATGGACAAAAAAAAAATAATAATTTCTCTTTTCTTTTTTTTTTAATTGTATAGTCACTCAGTTATTTGTTCATTCTTTCCACCAATACTCACTCAACCTGATCATGTGAAATACAGGGAATGCAGTGGTGAATAAACCACACTCTTGACTTTCATGGAATTTAACAGTCTGTGGGGCTGGGAATGCAGATCAAGTGGTGTGACTGAGTGTGCAGTGGGTATGCAGAGTGGGCTGTGCGAGTCCTCAGGGAAGAAAAAGAAAGTTCATAGGAGAGCCTGAATGATCAGCAGAAGCTGGTACAGAGGTGGGAGCTAAGGTTAGATAAGAAAAGACAAGTGTAGGGAAGATTCAAAGGCTTGAAGGTGGAAAAAAACAACACTGCCATATGATTACTCTCCACTAGGGCACAGAGACAGGGCAACTGATAATGAGACAGGCAGCAGAAATCAGACCATGAAGAGCTGTGTAAGCAGGCCAAGGAGTTTGGGTTTGGTTTGGAGGGCGATGGGGACTGATGTCAGGCTACGCTCGCAGCAATGTTTAGGAAAAGAGCAAATTTAGAAGTGAGAAAATCAAAACACTATCTCTGAGATCACATCTTCCCACAGAGGCAGCGTGCAGTTTATCCAAGTCCTGTCTCCTTTCCCTTGGTTTTGACTATGTCACTTGTATAGAGCAGTGCTTCTTAATCCTGGTTGCACAGTGGAATTACCTAGGGACCTTTTAAAAAATACAGATGCCCAGTGCTAGATATTCTGATGTAACTATTGCTCAGGGTTTAGACCCCAAGCATCTGCGTCTCTTAAAACATTCCCCGAGGAAGTTTAATGAACTGCTGAGTTGGGAACCAGTGCAAAGGCAGATGAGCAGAGAGACTAAAAACGAGCAAGTCAATGTCATCAATTTCAAATAATCTCCAGTTGGTCATTCTGTCACCCTGAACTGTCATAGCACGTTTTCTTAATTAGCCAGCCACATTTTTAGAGGTTAAGGATCACCAGCATGACCTAGATCAACCTCCCATTTTACATATGGAAAAATGACTCAAGGATGCACAGCTGGCTAGAAAGAGTTGGCAGACCCACCATGCTGCCCCTGGAGGGGGGGATGGGCAGAGGATGGTCACATTCAAGTCTATGAGGACAGCTGCTCTAATACTAGTTACTATCGATTGAATATTATTACATGCCAAAGAAGGAGCTGCCTGCTTTATGGGCTTCATTTCATTCTTACAATGATCCTATAAGGGGACCATATTATTCCCATTTCACAGATGAGAACACTGAGCCCACAATGGCCATCACTTGGCTCAGGCTCCAACCTAAGTCTCATTCTAAAGCCTGTGTTCTTGACCACTAAATATACCTCCTTTTCATTTCTAATTAAAAAAAAAAAAAAAACTCTAAAACAAGCAAGAAGACAACAAATGAACAACATCTAATGGGAAATGCACAGTTTTTATATAGTTCAATAAGACTTTGCTAGTGTCGCATGTTATCTCAAGAAAGCTTGATTATTACCAGCTTTGTGGGGAAGCTATCATTTACTTAACAGCTGAGAAAAAGTTGAAGCTCAGGGAAACTGAACCAAACCAAACCAAACTGAACCAAAACACCCCAAGACTTCAGAGGTTACTTTCAAACTGTTGGGACAACTATGACATAAGAGGGGCCTAAGAATAGATGGGAAAGTCAAGATTCTTAGGACAATGAAAACTTCTTCTGGGTTGAGGCGTGCACCTGAAATGGTGTATTTCAACTCCATTTACCTTGAGTTCTTGCGTCCCATTACGTGTGGTGCCCCTATTTAATTCTGCCAACCCCCCACCGTGGGAGCAGTCACTTTACAGCTAAAGAAATTTAGCTTGGAGATGCTTCCAACTCTTCTGAGCTCCATCCACCCAATGGTCCCTGTGCTGTCTGGTGAACCCCACGCCACATAACACAGCACCTGGCCCTACTTTACCAGAGGCAAGCAGGTTAATCCTTTCAACTCTTCGGAGGAGCTGGTGCACACATGGCAATTACAGGGGAGGGAGGCGTACGACAAGGGCCTGTGGGCAGTGCCCACGCTAGGATTAACTTGCTCAGGGAGGGTGGAGAAGACCCTGCCCAGGGGTGGGGTTGAGAGCTAAGTGCCAAAGACACACCGAGGGATAAAGATGGTGAGAAAAGGCAGGACACGGGTTGTGGAACCTTTCACCCACTCAGCTCTCCTTTGCCAAGAAAAGCCTTTTCTTCTCCAACTCTAGATTCCAAGCCATGGAATATATGCTTTGAACTTTAGGAAAAGGTTTCCTTTAGTTTTCAGTCCAGATTTACTTTGCTGGTGAACCGTTTCAGAGGCAATATCCAAGTGACCCCTTAAGCATTACTTTTGGTGGATATTTTAAAATTATAAAAGCAATAACTACTCATTGTTAAAAACTAGAAAAGCACAGAGGATGAAGCAGCAGCAAAATAGAAAAACAATCTGTGGTGAGTCCACCAATCAGTAGGATATTACTTAAAAAAAAAAAATCCGATTTACATCCTTTTTCTATTGAATAATTTTGTTTTCAGAAGCACTGTGGCTTCATATTTTTTCGAGCCTACTAACCCAAGTTCCCTGATAGCACATTTGGTAAGGAATCCACCTGCAACGCAGGAGACCATGTTTCAATACCTGGGTCGGGAAGATCCACTGGAGAAGGGACAGGCTACCCACTCCAGTATTCCTGGGCTTCCCTTGTGGCTCACCTGGTAAAGAATCTGCCTGCAATACAGGAGACCTGGGTTCAACCAAGCTTCTGTCCTAATATTTGATACCTAAGGAAGACAGCAGATGAGACAGAGGGCTGGGGGAAGGTGTGTGTTTGTGCAGATGTGTAAGTGTGTGGGTGGGAGTGAGTGTCTGTGTTTGTAGGTATGGGTACATGAACGAGAGGGGTATAGGAAGCTGTCCCTGAAGTGGAACTTAGCTTGGAACAGCAGGGAAGGAAAGAAAAGCAGAGAAAGATCAGCACTGGGACTTCCCTGGTGGGCCAGTGGCTAAGTCTCTGAGCTCCCAGTGCAGGGGGCCCAGGTTTGATCCCTGGTCAGGAACTAGATCCCACGTGTAGCAACTAAGAGTTCCCATTCTGCAACAAATACTGAAGATCCTGCGTGCCAAAACTTAAGATCCCGCAGAGCCAAATAAAATTTAAAAGTTGGTTTTTTTTTAATTAAAGAAAAATCAGCACTGCAACCAAAGGGTCCCCTTCCCACCTTTCTGCTGGGATGAGAGAGTAGGGAAACAGAACAGGTGGAAGGGAAGAGAAATGCTGGGTTGATACCAGAAACCTTTTGAAATGCAGGGGTCTTCATTTCATATTCTATTTTTGTATATTTTTTAAATTAAGTTTTTATTATAGTACAGTTACTTTGCATATATTTTAAAATGTCCATAATAGGGAATTGCCTGGGAATCCAGTGGACTCTGCTGTCTCACTACCAAGGACCTCGATTCAATTCTTGGTTGGGGAATTAAAGTCCCACAAGTCACATGGCCAAAAAAAAGAATAATATCCATAATAAAAAGTTTTTCTTAAAATGGGGAGAGGTGATGCTATGCTGGGTATAATGTAAAAAAATCCCCCAAAACGAAAAACACCAGTCAACTCACTGTTAAAGAATCCTTACTTATTGAACAGCATTTAATTTGCATATAATTGTTTAAAAAATTTGAGAAATAGTTGTGTAGAGTTTCCACACTTGGGAAGTTTCATCGATATTTCAGGAACACAGATAAAAATGAATTCAGAGCTTGTTACAGAAACGGACAGAAGTAATTTAGGAGAAGAGAGAAAATACCTTCTAAGGAAAAGCAAACAAAACAAATTATATCTACTTATGAGGAAGTAATGTTTCCAGTACCTGTTCCCTGTGGCAGCATCATTTTCTTAAATGATTCACAGAGCTGAAGAAAGCAGGGGAGAAAAGAAAGGCAAGTTTAAAATATAAAAAAATATATGGGCGCGCCAGCAATTCTGGCACTCAGTGTTTTGGAGAATCACTAGTTGACAGCAATACTGATGGCTTCGGGGGGAGCCCAAGACCGCTGTGCGGGAGGGGAAGCTAGTCCTTCTCATGACGCACAGGGAACATTTTTTAAATTAGAGAGTTACTTTATTTGCTTACTATAAAAAATGTATTATAATTAACTTGACTGTTTTGAAAAAACACCACTGGAATTTACCAAAGTAGGCTTTCTATTCCTACATTTATTGAATGCTTGTCATGATCCTGGGTACTCTGCTGAATCTCGTTTTTTAATTTAATTTTTTAAAGATTTGATTTTTTTTTATGTGGAACCCTTTTAAAGTCTTTATTGAATTTGTTATAAGACTGCTTTTGTTTTGTGTTTTGTTTTTTTTGGCCCCTAGGCATTCAGGATCTTAGCTCCCTGATAGAACCTACACCCCTTTCATTGGAAGGTGAATTCTTACTCCTGGACCACCAGGAGAGTCCTAGAGCCTCCTCAGATGAGCATGATTCGGGCCAGCTGGGTGCTACAGAGGGACAAAGGACAGGGACTAGCCAGCCTGGGGCAGGCAGGGAGGGCTTCCTGTAGGAAGCAACACTAGTACTGGGTCTTCAGGACCGCCAGGCATAAAGAGAAGGGCACAGGGGCTTGGAGGAGGGATTTCAGGCGAGAAACAGCGTGAAGAGTGCCTCTCTCAAAGGAGCAAGTGATGGCACAACAGCTTGGGCGCCGGATTTCAGGCGAGAAACAGCGTGAAGAGCGCCTCTCTCAAAGCGTTGGCCTGAGTGGAGCAAGTGATGGCTCAACAGCTTGGGCGCCGGATTTCAGTCATCTCTCAGGAGCCCCTGGAAGTTCAGCTCTCACTCAACAGACCTGCTGGAATCCTGGCTTTACCATCTTCAAAACCAAATTGGTTTGAGTTTCGATTTCTTCGTCTAAGGAAGGGGATAATAGCCCATCCAAAGAATTCTTACGAGGAAGAAATGGATGTCTGACTCGAGCTACATTTACTGAGTGTCCACTACCTGCAGGGCGCCAGCTCTGCTAGGTAGATACCACCACTTGCATCTTAGAAGTGAGGACCCTGAAGTCAGTTAACCAGCGTGGAGGCAGCAGGGCCGTAGGGTCTCGCTTGGAGTGGCTCTCTTCCTGCCCAGTGATTCTTCTGCTTCTCGGTCAAGCCTGGGCTCAGTCAGTGCTGACAGATTTTCATACCGTGGACAAGATGTGCAATGCCAAAACAGAATCCAACTGCACAGAAAATCCTGTTGAGCAGCTTGATTTGGAAGACAGTGTTTTAGATCACCTGCTCTTTGGTTTGAACAAGTGTCTGTTTTCAAATGGTTTCTGGGGTTTACCACTACTTTTTAAGACCAGGCCTGGATTAGAGCATCACTGTGTCTCATGGGAGCCCACTTCGGTATTTTCGGCTCCAGTGGTTTCTGCTTCACCTTCCCCTTGCTTTCTCTGGGGGCAGGCAAGCC
>SJYV01038068.1:919406-980986 GCA_006410875.1 Neotragus pygmaeus | reverse complement strand
TCTGGTCCAGGAATAGCCCCCCGGAGAAGGAAATGGCAACCCACTCCAGGTATTTGTGACATAATCCTGTTTTCTCTTGATTTAAGACTCTGGAGTATGTTTTTCAGTTTACAATATAATTACTATTCAGAGAAAAAAATGTTATAATAGCTAACATTATTTGAGTCTCTGTTAAGTGTGAAAATGTCAGTCGCTTGTGTCTGACTCTTTGCAACCCTATGGACCAGACTGTAGTCCACCAGGCTTCTCTGTCCGTGGAATTCTCCAGGCAAGAATACCGGAGCGGGTTGCCATTCTCTTCTCCAGGGGGATCTTCCTGACCCAGAGATCAAATCTGGGCTCCTGCACTGCAGGCAGATTCTTTACCATCTGAGCCACCAGGGAAGCCCACGTTTATGTTAGGTATGCTGCTAAAAACTCTGTGGATTAGCTGATTTAATCCTCACCACAACTCGAGAGTACGTACAGGTGATATTGTGATGTGAGTAGTGGAGATGCTGAGGCGTGGAGCCACCAGATCACTAGCTGAGGGGGGCTGAACTGTGCAGCCTCCCATCCTGGAAGAGTGAGGGCCAGCCCACTCTCGTTGCTGTCCCCAACTCTCAGTGTTCGTCTGTTCCAGAACTCCAGCTCCAGCACCTCCTGCCAACCCGTCTGCATCTTGCTCCACTCCAGTTTTCTCGTTTCTGGTTTCTCATCACATAAGCAAACCCTTGCATATGTTCCTGCTGAACTTAACCTTCTGTTTTAACATTTATTTTTTAAATAATAATAATTTTTGGCTGTGCCATACAGCATGCAGGATCTTAGTTCCCCGACAAGGGATCCCACCCATACACTGTGCAATGGAAGCGTGGAGTCTTAACCACTGGACCATCATGGAAATTCCTAACATTTCTTTGATTGATCTTATTTCCCAGAATTCTGAGTATCAGCAGCCCCAACTACTGAAGGGATGCCTTCCTCTGTGACTGACTCCTCCATCTGTGTCATCAATCTCCCTCATATGGGGAAGGGACTCAGCCCAGCCCCCTGTGACTGTGGCCCCCCAGTGGCCCCCATTCTCTCCAGTGTACTTGGAGACTATCAGCAACAACAGGATGTGGACTGGAGCCTCTTCCCATTTCCTCTGCTGTCTTACTACTCCAGCCTGTTGGAATTGGCTCATAGTATATCACAGCAGTCCTTTCAAATAAAAGCATCTTATTAATCATATGACACTATGAGAGGGCTATGGTGAAGCCAGCTATTTTTTAAAAATTCAATTTAACAGTGTTTTCCTACTTGTAATGAGGCCAGCAAAATAGCAGTTTACAACAAAGCATTTACATATTTTGCATAGTACCTAAGTGTGAAAAACCAGAGGCTTCACACAGTGCTTGATAAAACAGGAAAGAAAGAAGAAAAATACAATTTACCTAAAGACTATGTAAATGCTTTGTGAAAACTTAAAAGGAGATGTATGGAAGAAAGTAAGTGAATCTATACTGACTCCTTTGTATCCCTTTCCTGCTTCTATACACACACACAAACACCCCCCCTAACCCCCCCCTCCCCCGCCACACAGAGCCATTACTGACACTGTTCAAAGGTCTTATAACAGAGCATCATTCAAAAATGCAGGAGGATTGAAAGGTGGTTAGATGAATGAAAATGAATTATTTTGTCACTGTATGACTTCAGAGTGACTAGGAGGCTTAAAAACACTCACAAACTAGGCTTTGAGATGACAAAGCCAAAAGGGAGGAGATTTAGCCCCAGGACTGTGAGTTATACCACCTCAGAAGCTAAGAAGGAAAGAAAGCTGCTAACCGGACAAGAGTCATATTTACACAGCTTCAAAGGCATCTAGACGTTTTAAAGAATATATAAAATATCCATACCACCCTTTTGTTGAAAACACCGTTCAATTATCTCTTCAAATCATGAAGGATGATGTGCCTGGTTGGCTTTGTACTCTGAGAGGCTTAAGATTTTGAATTTATGTTGCAAGATTATTTACACAGTCACTAAATCAAAAGTGACATGTGAAAAATATGAAGTTTTTATCAGCTCATGATTCAAAGACAACATTCTCGGGTGTGGGGGGGTTGAGAAATCAGGAGGGTGCTTACTGACAGCACCTGCCTTTGGCTGCACCAGGGTCAACAATGCGTTGCCATAGGTGTGTGTGTGTGTGTGTCTTGTGCAACTGTCTACGCCCTTCTGGGACTCAGGCTTGGTTTATCACAGTTTAAGAATTTACCCAAAGGCATTAAGCCGGTCCATAGACTCACTGTGCGGTAGGTGTATCTACTGATGTTCCTCCTCATCCCTTGCAACAAAAACCAGAACCAAGTCCTGACCTACAACACATTTAAAGAAAAAAAGTCTCCCTGCTAATGACAAGATTTTCTCATGTTTCCTCTTCCTTATTGTGATCATATAAATGGGACAAACTGCAGAAGTCACTCGATACCACTGTTTCCCATATCTGTTGCTCCCATAACTTTTTACTTTCGAGTCTTGAGGGAAAGTGCACTAAAACCAAAGCTGCTTTTTACAAATAACTACTTTCTCAAAGTTTAAAAAAATCTACATTTAAGTTTTACAAACATGTTCTTATAAGAGTCTGGCAGGGTATGTACTTGGAAATACAAACTGTATCATGACTGTTGGGTTTTTGTAATCATCATAGATTGTTTGCTAGAGTGGAGACCAGAACTTCAACTGTACTGCTCACAGCTCCCTAAATTCATTAGGCTATTATAACCTTGTTCTAGTTCATTTTAACATGGATTCGACAGTAAAGAATCTGCCTGAAATGCGGGAGACCTGGGTTCCATCCCTGAGTTGGGAAGATCCCTGGAGAAGGAAATGGCTATCCATTCCAATATTCTTGCCTGGGAAAGTCCATGGATAGAGGAGCCTGGTGGCTACAGTCCATGGGGTCTCAGAGAGTCATATATGACTGAGCAACTAACACTTTCACTTAACGTGTCCAGCAATCCTCTCCAAATTCCATCCTTCATGCCACCTTATTTCTTTTGCACTGTATCATCAAAATGATTATGTTGTGATGAAGTACTTTCCTCAGGGTCCCTAAGATTATGGGTTAGCCAGATATATTTAAATGTATATCCTTCCTTTTTTTCCCCTAGGTTAAAAAAAGAGAAAATGAGAAAAGGAAGAAATCTGAAGGTGAAGAGAATCTGTAGAAGTTTTATGGAAAAAAAAACCCTTGATAAAGGAGCTTTATATGTTGTCAGAACTGGTTAAGATTGGAACACATTTTAATATGCAAAGTGGTACAAAGTTAGAATTTGGTTTTCTCTCTGTCAAGAGGACAAAGTTTTCTTGGACTATCGATCTGATTTTTTTCCCTTTTTATTGAAGTATAGTTGATTTACAATGTTGTATTAGTGATCTGCTTTTTATAACAGATTATAAAATTTCTTTACCTTTTAAGTAGCCTGTATTTGCCTTTGCAATCTTTTACTGTCACTAGGCTAAATGAGTAAGTATTATTTCACAGTGAATAGAAGGGGAAAAAAAAAATCCTTCTTTTTTTCTTTGACACTGACTGTTTTGTACCGCTTCGAGACTAGAAGTTTCATTTCTGAGGTAAGGTCTGAAGCCCTCAGGGCCTCCTAAGCTGTGTTTTTTTAAAGTCAGTTTTCAGAGGGGTGGCCGGGGCCTAGCCAAGCCCTCACAAGGCCAGGTGGGAGCTCTGAAGCACGTTTGGTTCCAATCATTGAAACAAGTTTGGATGAGTTGAGATTCACCTCTAGTTACGAAGCCCTCTGAGCCGGGCGAGGAAGGCCACTGTTTGAAAGTGGCGGTTAGCTGATGTGCACGGTGGTCATTTATCTTCTGAATATGGGACACAGTAAGAGAAGTTGTGCAGGAGTAAAAATAATCATTACTACCGAAAAAGATACACAGTGAGGTCACTACTAAGCAAACCAACATGGCGTCTATGTGGCAGCAGGAGAATGTTATCCAAGTGATGGTGTCATTTCTACTGACTCTGTGTCTTGATTAGACTCAGATAGTCCAGCAAAACCCTGTTACATCTGTGGGACCAAATTTTTTTTTTTGGCAAACGGAATTGCCCCCCAGTTGGAACTCCTAGGTGCCTGCCTTGGGAATAAGATTACAGGAAAAGCATATGCCTGTAAGGGCACAGCTGACTTCTCATCCCCCGCCACCTCTCACATCCTTCATCCTCTCACTAGGACCACCCTGGGCACAATCAGAAGCCACACGTAAAGCCTTATGTAGCCACTTCAGCTTGGTGCTTTGCAGACAGATTGTCACAACTCTCTATCTCCAGGCACCTCAAGAGTTACCATTTGGAAGTAGAATATTAATTCATCGATTTGAGACAATGAATCCTGCATTTCTAACGAAAAGAAATGGCATTTTAATATCAGTTATTTATGTATCAATAATAGAAAGAACTGCCAGACACGGAAACGGACATATCTCGCACCATAGTTCAGGCTTCGGCTGAGGACATGTGGGTGTCCAGTGGACCCATAAGGGATCCTTCGCTGTGACTTTCAAAATTTTTTTTGTTTTTAAGTCCTCAGAGTTTACATGCAAATTGCAACATCATGTGCTTTTGTTTTGAATAAATGCTTCTCTTTGGAAGGGGAGAAAAGTTTAGTTTCTGCATTGGCATCATAAAAAAAGATCCTTCAACTTTAGAATGACTTATACATTGTTAATCCCAGCCAAGAATACATATAACATACATACCTTGCTGTGTTCTGATACAGGGAGATACAGAGAGTTCTCTGTAGACCACAGCAATTTGGGAAGATGTTATCAAGGCCAATATGGTAGACACAAGCGGTGGGGTGTAATATTCTACTTACAAAGCTCTCTATGGAGCCAAAATGTAGTCTGTCTTTTGGAAATTCACCTATAATTAATGTTGGTTCTCCTTTGCCATGAAAAAGCTCTCAAAGCACTCAACCAGAATCAGAATTATGTAACCAACAGAAACTAAAGGGTTTGGGGAACCAAAATCGTGGGAGATTTGTGAGCTGGCTTGTGTAAAATAATGTTGGTAATTTTAAGCCCTTTCAATGGAACTGTTCGCAACAACACAGTAACGCGGAGCGTATTTGTCACATGTTAACCTTGGATGAGATGACTGGAATCTTCTGTGAAATACCTACAAATTAACTTTTTCATGTAAGTAAATAGAATATATAGTTTATTATAAAAGTACTTTCTTCAGGAAATATGAAAATATGATTATAAACACAGAGCAAAATCAACATTGGTGTTGCTCAAGGACATTATTCATGTGACGGATCAAAATGAGCACAGTCCGTATTATAGTCCCAAGTGCTGAGAATCAAGAAAGACTCAATAGGAAAAGCATTGCGCTAACAATGTGTCCCTGGCCACAACATCACCATTTCCACCAGGCTGCAGGTGGATGCATCCATGTTTTACAGTCCTCTGCAGATCTGGGGCCCAAACTCTGAGATGTAGGTGGATCACCTGGATGTCAGTGGAAACTGCTCATTTCCCTCACATCCTGGGATACACATGGGCGGAGCAGAGGAACCTGCACCATTTTTTCCCCAAGCATCTGGAGAGGACCCTGATCTGAGAGGTTCAGGGAGGAAGTTATCAGTGGGAGGAAAACATTCTGAAGGCAGGTGTTACCCTTCTGTTCGTCTGGTTCATGGGTGTCTGGGTTATGACCAGACTGATGGATTCCCTTCTCCTTCTCACTTTTTCGATTCAGGGTAATTAGACCAGAAAATCCCTTTCTAGGCTCTGTTTTGAAGAGAATGGGATGTTAATCTTTGCTGCCCAGATTGGACTAAGCCTGCTGTTATGATCTGACATCACCGTAGCATCTGACGATTCAAAATGTAGTTGAGCTGAAGCAGCCCTGAGGTGGTTAAGCTGCTCCAGCTCAGAGCAAAACTCATGCCACTCAACAAAGCAAAACTCATTCAACAAATATTTACCCAGCATTGCCAGGCAGAGTGCAAGTCACTGAAGACTACTGGTAGACCTATTATTTGACTTAAAACCTGAAGCGTACACTTAGGGGGCATGTTTAAAATGATGTTTCTGATGGGTGCATGCACGTGTGTTTTGCACAGGTGTGTGAATGTGAGATAGTCTATAGCATCTTGCACTCGGGTTCACTGCTTTAACAGACAAGGAGGAGCCCAGCAGAGAGATGGTGAGTAATGCATCAGTGGGCTTAGAGACCCCTAAGCTGATGAGCAGCCTTACCTGTCCTGGCATCCCCTAGACCATTCCTCTCCCTGGGCACAGCATGCCAGGCCAAAGCTGGTCCCTGAAAGTTTTCCTAATGGATTTCTCTTCACAGGTGCAACCCAGCAGCCACCAGCAGGTGGCAAGGTCACTGGTCCAAGGCCAACTTTGTCCCTTGCTTTGGGAAGGGTGTGCATGCTGGACATGGAGCTTGGAAAAAAGAGCCTCCTGAAACCCAGCAGCAAAGAAGAACTCATTTATCCCACTATCCCATCTAAGGCGGTGCTTTTCAGGCTTCTTCAAGTCATGACACGCAGAAATGGATGGCATGGTATTTGGACAACCCTGGGCCACATGCTCATGGCAGGAGACCCGCATGGGAGCTTTGGCACCCAGGGGTCTCACATGCCCCAGCTAATGCTGGGTGAAGGCCACTTGAGAATAAAGGAGCTTGAGATATTGTAGACGACCTGCTCCCTTGGCCAAAGCCCACCTTTAGAACACAGTTCCAGAAGGTGGAAAGATGGACTGCGTGGCTGAAGGTGGGAAGCATTAGCAAATCCCACGCCCAGGCCCTGCTCAAGGCCAATGCCATCGGAACCTTTGTGGGCAGGACCGGGTTTTCTTTTGCAAGTCTCAGCCGATTCTAACATGCCACTAAGGTTCAGAAGCATGGCTCTGTTGTGTTGTTATTGTTATTTAGTTGCTAAGTCATGTCCAACTCTTTGTGACCCCATGGACTACAGCATGCCAGGCTTTTTCAGCCTGGGTCTTGGGTCTTGTCCAGCGAGTCAGCTCTTTGCAACAGGTGGCTCCGGCATCAGTCCTTCCAATGAACATTCAGGGTAGATTTCCTTTAGGATTGTCTGGTTTGAACTCCTGCAGTCCAAGGGACTCTCAAGAGTCTTCTCCAGCATAGCAATTCAAAATCATCAATTCTTTAGCACATGACTTTAAAAGAATAAAAGACAACCCAGAAACTAATCCCATCACCATAAAACCCGAGACTGCAAGCCATGTGACACAGCTCTTCTTCTGGGTTCCCTTACCCTCCTGCTCTCCGCCCGGGTGCCCTTTCCTTGCTTTGTCAGCAAAAGTAAATAAATAAATAAAAGAATAAAAAACCAAGGTCCTGGAGCCAGAGAGAGCTGGAATCCTGGTCCTTCCCCCATTTGCTGAATAAAGGTGAACACACTGCTGAGCCTTGTGGAGCTGTGTGTTCTGATCTCTTAAATGAGGTCAATAACAGGCCCTCCTATAATGTTATGGCGGCACATGGAATGGTGGAGGTAATGAACCCAGGCCAGCTTTAAATGTAATTTTCTATTTTGAAAAGCTTCACTTGATTATTCGACCTTCACTGTTTTGAAGCTCTGGCCTCTGGGTACAGTATTTTACCCAATAATTAGTTCACATATTAAGCAAACTCTTGAATGTCCACTGTGGCTCGCCTGATACTAGGTACCAAGGATTCAAGCGTGAGAACTAAGTTAGAAGGAGCTTTCCGAGGAGGTTTCCATCTAAATCGAGGCTGAGTGCTTGGCAAGTGAGAAGTTATTAAAAACTGAGATGGGGCTTACAGTCCTGTCCTGAGTTGTTTCACTCTAAACACNTTTTTTTTTTTGGCAAACGGAATTGCCCCCCAGTTGGAACTCCTAGGTGCCTGCCTTGGGAATAAGATTACAGGAAAAGCATATGCCTATAAGGGCACAGCTGACTTCTCATCCCCCGCCACCTCTCACATCCTTCATCCTCTCACTAGGACCACCCTGGGCACAATCAGAAGCCACACGTAAAGCCTTATGTAGCCACTTCAGCTTGGTGCTTTGCAGACAGATTGTCACAACTCTCTATCTCCAGGCACCTCAAGAGTTACCATTTGGAAGTAGAATATTAATTCATCGATTTGAGACAATGAATCCTGCATTTCTAACGAAAAGAAATGGCATTTTAATATCAGTTATTTATGTATCAATAATAGAAAGAACTGCCAGACACGGAAACGGACATATCTCGCACCATAGTTCAGGCTTCGGCTGAGGACATGTGGGTGTCCAGTGGACCCATAAGGGATCCTTCGCTGTGACTTTCAAAATTTTTTTTGTTTTTAAGTCCTCAGAGTTTACATGCAAATTGCAACATCATGTGCTTTTGTTTTGAATAAATGCTTCTCTTTGGAAGGGGAGAAAAGTTTAGTTTCTGCATTGGCATCATAAAAAAAGATCCTTCAACTTTAGAATGACTTATACATTGTTAATTCCAGCCAAGAATACATATAACATACATACCTTGCTGTGTTCTGATACAGGGAGATACAGAGAGTTCTCTGTAGACCACAGCAATTTGGGAAGATGTTATCAAGGCCAATATGGTAGACACAAGCGGTGGGGTGTAATATTCTACTTACAAAGCTCTCTATGGAGCCAAAATGTAGTCTGTCTTTTGGAAATTCACCTATAATTAATGTTGGTTCTCCTTTGCCATGAAAAAGCTCTCAAAGCACTCAACCAGAATCAGAATTATGTAACCAACAGAAACTAAAGGGTTTGGGGAACCAAAATCGTGGGAGATTTGTGAGCTGGCTTGTGTAAAATAATGTTGGTAATTTTAAGCCCTTTCAATGGAACTGTTCGCAACAACACAGTAAAGCGGAGCGTATTTGTCACATGTTAACCTTGGATGAGATGACTGGAATCTTCTGTGAAATACCTACAAATTAACTTTTTCATGTAAGTAAATAGAATATATAGTTTATTATAAAAGTACTTTCTTCAGGAAATATGAAAATATGATTATAAACACAGAGCAAAATCAACATTGGTGTTGCTCAAGGACATTATTCATGTGACGGATCAAAATGAGCACAGTCCGTATTATAGTCCCAAGTGCTGAGAATCAAGAAAGACTCAATAGGAAAAGCATTGCGCTAACAATGTGTCCCTGGCCACAACATCACCATTTCCACCAGGCTGCAGGTGGATGCATCCATGTTTTACAGTCCTCTGCAGATCTGGGGCCCAAACTCTGAGATGTAGGTGGATCACCTGGATGTCAGTGGAAACTGCTCATTTCCCTCACATCCTGGGATACACATGGGCGGAGCAGAGGAACCTGCACCATTTTTTCCCCAAGCATCTGGAGAGGACCCTGATCTGAGAGGTTCAGGGAGGAAGTTATCAGTGGGAGGAAAACATTCTGAAGGCAGGTGTTACCCTTCTGTTCGTCTGGTTCATGGGTGTCTGGGTTATGACCAGACTGATGGATTCCCTTCTCCTTCTCACTTTTTCGATTCAGGGTAATTAGACCAGAAAATCCCTTTCTAGGCTCTGTTTTGAAGAGAATGGGATGTTAATCTTTGCTGCCCAGATTGGACTAAGCCTGCTGTTATGATCTGACATCACCGTAGCATCTGACGATTCAAAATGTAGTTGAGCTGAAGCAGCCCTGAGGTGGTTAAGCTGCTCCAGCTCAGAGCAAAACTCATGCCACTCAACAAAGCAAAACTCATTCAACAAATATTTACCCAGCATTGCCAGGCAGAGTGCAAGTCACTGAAGACTACTGGTAGACCTATTATTTGACTTAAAACCTGAAGCGTACGCTTAGGGGGCATGTTTAAAATGATGTTTCTGATGGGTGCATGCACGTGTGTTTTGCACAGGTGTGTGAATGTGAGATAGTCTATAGCATCTTGCACTCGGGTTCACTGCTTTAACAGACAAGGAGGAGCCCAGCAGAGAGATGGTGAGTAATGCATCAGTGGGCTTAGAGACCCCTAAGCTGATGAGCAGCCTTACCTGTCCTGGCATCCCCTAGACCATTCCTCTCCCTGGGCACAGCATGCCAGGCCAAAGCTGGTCCCTGAAAGTTTTCCTAATGGATTTCTCTTCACAGGTGCAACCCAGCAGCCACCAGCAGGTGGCAAGGTCACTGGTCCAAGGCCAACTTTGTCCCTTGCTTTGGGAAGGGTGTGCATGCTGGACATGGAGCTTGGAAAAAAGAGCCTCCTGAAACCCAGCAGCAAAGAAGAACTCATTTATCCCACTATCCCATCTAAGGCGGTGCTTTTCAGGCTTCTTCAAGTCATGACACGCAGAAATGGATGGCATGGTATTTGGACAACCCTGGGCCACATGCTCATGGCAGGAGACCCGCATGGGAGCTTTGGCACCCAGGGGTCTCACATGCCCCAGCTAATGCTGGGTGAAGGCCACTTGAGAATAAAGGAGCTTGAGATATTGTAGACGACCTGCTCCCTTGGCCAAAGCCCACCTTTAGAACACAGTTCCAGAAGGTGGAAAGATGGACTGCGTGGCTGAAGGTGGGAAGCATTAGCAAATCCCACGCCCAGGCCCTGCTCAAGGCCAATGCCATCGGAACCTTTGTGGGCAGGACCGGGTTTTCTTTTGCAAGTCTCAGCCGATTCTAACATGCCACTAAGGTTCAGAAGCATGGCTCTGTTGTGTTGTTATTGTTATTTAGTTGCTAAGTCATGTCCAACTCTTTGTGACCCCATGGACTACAGCATGCCAGGCTTTTTCAGCCTGGGTCTTGGGTCTTGTCCAGCGAGTCAGCTCTTTGCAACAGGTGGCTCCGGCATCAGTCCTTCCAATGAACATTCAGGGTAGATTTCCTTTAGGATTGTCTGGTTTGAACTCCTTGCAGTCCAAGGGACTCTCAAGAGTCTTCTCCAGCATAGCAATTCAAAATCATCAATTCTTTAGCACATGACTTTAAAAGAATAAAAGACAACCCAGAAACTAATCCCATCACCATAAAACCCGAGACTGCAAGCCATGTGACACAGCTCTTCTTCTGGGTTCCCTTACCCTCCTGCTCTCCGCCCGGGTGCCCTTTCCTTGCTTTGTCAGCAAAAGTAAATAAATAAATAAAAGAATAAAAAACCAAGGTCCTGGAGCCAGAGAGAGCTGGAATCCTGGTCCTTCCCCCATTTGCTGAATAAAGGTGAACACACTGCTGAGCCTTGTGGAGCTGTGTGTTCTGATCTCTTAAATGAGGTCAATAACAGGCCCTCCTATAATGTTATGGCGGCACATGGAATGGTGGAGGTAATGAACCCAGGCCAGCTTTAAATGTAATTTTCTATTTTGAAAAGCTTCACTTGATTATTCGACCTTCACTGTTTTGAAGCTCTGGCCTCTGGGTACAGTATTTTACCCAATAATTAGTTCACATATTAAGCAAACTCTTGAATGTCCACTGTGGCTCGCCTGATACTAGGTACCAAGGATTCAAGCGTGAGAACTAAGTTAGAAGGAGCTTTCCGAGGAGGTTTCCATCTAAATCGAGGCTGAGTGCTTGGCAAGTGAGAAGTTATTAAAAACTGAGATGGGGCTTACAGTCCTGTCCTGAGTTGTTTCACTCTAAACACCCGGTGTTACTTCCCGCCCATTGTTACTGCTCTGCCATCAAAGGCTCTGGCGCTGCTTCTGTGTCTAAGGATCGGGCTAAGGGATCCCAGCCTTGTTATTATTTGCCTGCAAGGGCCTTCTGCCCACGTTTATTTTGAACATCTGTTAACTCTCTACTTCGGTTAACACCAAATAAAACTTCAGTCACCACCAGATGCAAAAAGTATAGAAAATGTACCAGAAACAGCATTATGGTTAATATAACTAGCGAAGTAGTCGGGACACGATGGAAGGGGCTGGAGCTGTTCTGTACCCACGGCCCAGACAATAGACATGACCCTGAACGTCCCCCGCTGAGATGAAGAGTGAACGTGTGTATCTGTCACACATTAGGTAATAGGAGGTGAATCACAGAACGCAGAACAGGCCATTGGGACTTCCTCGGTGGTCCAGTGGTAAAGAATCTGCCTGCTAACGCAGGGGACAGGGCTTCGATCCCTGGTCCGGGGAGGTTCCACATGCCACAGGGCAGCTAAGTCCGAGTGCCACAGCTACTGAAGTCCTGGAGCCCTAGAGCCGGTGCTGCGCAGCAAGAGAAGACATCACAGTCAGAGGCCCGTGCACCACAGCTAGAGCGTAGCCCCTGCTCACTGCCCTAGAGAAAGCCTGTGTGCAACACTGAAGACTGAGTGCAATCAAAGAAATTAATAAATAAAGAATAAAATTAATTCCTTAAACTTAAAAAAAAAAAAAAGGACAGGCTGTTGATCACAGATCACCTCTGATCTGTGATACCAAAGTCACAACAATCTGCTTCTGCCTCGACCCTGAAATGTAACCTAGATTTTTGTCTTGAAAAACGTAGATGAACAAATAAAGATGTATCCTGAAGAAAGAGACCACAGAATAAAATTATCTGCAGACTTAGCATAGGAAGCAAACTACATCCCAAGGTTATTTACCCTGTTTTATTTTTCTTCCTACTTCACTTACTACCACCTCAAATATTATTTGATTGTGTACTTGTTTACTGTCTGTCTTCCACCCCACTCCCATGTAAACGACAAGAGAGCAAGGATTTTTATTGGCTAGTGTATGCCACAGTGGACAGAGAACACAGAATAAACCTGTGGAATGAATAAAAGAATATGACAGGGAAAACTACAGGCCAGTGCCTGTAACTTGGCTGCACTTTTCTTCGAATAATGCTCTAAGGTAAGACTTGATGAGCTAGATTACTTTAAAACTCAGGCCTATGTTGCTCCCAGTGGCAAAGCAACTTGGCTGAATCTGCTAGTCTAAAATACTGAAGCTGGGTTTTCAGCCCTGAACAGAAAATCCAGCTTCATCGTTTTTGAAAAACAAACAAAAAACAAACAGTCTTTTGAAGCTGGTTTTATTTACTCTTTGCCTATATAACTGAGGAGCAGTTTTGGAAAAGCAATATTTTTTAAGATGAAAAGCAGAAACAGAGAAGAGGAAAAATTTCCCTTATTATCCTGGAGAGACTTTCCACTGTTCATTGGCCAGGTGCTTTCCTCCTTTTGAGTCACCCCATAAACTAATTTCTTTTTTCTTAAAGTATATGTATTTATTTTTTACTGTATCAGGTCTTAGCTGCTGCACATGGTCTCAGCAGTTGCCTAAGTATGAGGGTTTTTTCTCTAAGGCAGGCAAGATCCTAGTTCCCNAAGTCCTGGAGCCCTATAGCCGGTGCTGTGCAGCAAGAGAAGACATCACAGTCAGAGGCCCGTGCACCACAGCTAGAGCGTAGCCCCTGCTCACTGCCCTAGAGAAAGCCTGTGTGCAACACTGAAGACTGAGTGCAATCAAAGAAATTAATAAATAAAGAATAAAATTAATTCCTTAAACTTAAAAAAAAAAAAAAGGACAGGCTGTTGATCACAGATCACCTCTGATCTGTGATACCAAAGTCACAACAATCTGCTTCTGCCTCGACCCTGAAATGTAACCTAGATTTTTGTCTTGAAAAATGTAGATGAACAAATAAAGATGTATCCTGAAGAAAGAGACCACAGAATAAAATTATCTGCAGACTTAGCATAGGAAGCAAACTACATCCCAAGGCTATTTACCCTGTTTTATTTTTCTTCCTACTTCACTTACTACCACCTCAAATATTATTTGATTGTGTACTTGTTTACTGTCTGTCTTCCACCCCACTCCCATGTAAACGACAAGAGAGCAAGGATTTTTATTGGCTAGTGTATGCCACAGTGGACAGAGAACACAGAATAAACCTGTGGAATGAATAAAAGAATATGACAGGGAAAACTACAGGCCAGTGTCTGTAACTTGGCTGCACTTTTCTTCGAATAATGCTCTAAGGTAAGACTTGATGAGCTAGATTACTTTAAAACTCAGGCCTATGTTGCTCCCAGTGGCAAAGCAACTTGGCTGAATCTGCTAGTCTAAAATACTGAAGCTGGGTTTTCAGCCCTGAACAGAAAATCCAGCTTCATCGTTTTTGAAAAACAAACAAAAAACAAACAGTCTTTTGAAGCTGGTTTTATTTACTCTTTGCCTATATAACTGAGGAGCAGTTTTGGAAAAGCAATATTTTTTAAGATGAAAAGCAGAAACAGAGAAGAGGAAAAATTTCCCTTATTATCCTGGAGAGACTTTCCACTGTTCATTGGCCAGGTGCTTTCCTCCTTTTGAGTCACCCCATAAACTAATTTCTTTTTTCTTAAAGTATATGTATTTATTTTTTACTGTATCAGGTCTTAGCTGCTGCACATGGTCTCAGCAGTTGCCTAAGTATGAGGGTTTTTTCTCTAAGGCAGGCAAGATCCTAGTTCCCTGACCAGGGATCAGACCCAAGTCTGCCGCATTGCAAGGAGGCTTCTCAATCTCTGGACCCCTGGGGAAGTCCCTTCTTTTAAAAGATCAACCAATCTTGCCAATCAGAACTGCTTACCATTAGACTGTCGTGTCCTCACTGTGTGAAAGTCCACAGGCATTTCCCCAGCAGCTGTCTCTTTCCATTTGAAGTGAAGTGAAGTGAGAGTCACTCAGTCGTGTCCGACTCGTTGCGACCCCATGGACTATATAGTCCGTGGAATTCTCCAGGCCAGAATCCTGGAGTGGGTAGCCTTTCCCTTCCCCAGGGAATCTTCCCCACCCAAGGATCGAATCTGGGTCTCCCACATTGCAGGCAGATTCTTAACCAGCTGAGTTATATTCAGTGCCATGCAGTAATTCCAAATGAACGTTTAGGGAACAGTTTGCTAAATAGGGTACATTAATTTGTGGGCATTTTTGTTGAGATCCTAAAGTGTGAGCCTGTGAGATGACACCTGGGGACCCACTGTGTGCCTCTAGGGACCTCAGTGTGAACTGGAACTGTTGATGTCACAGTCAGAGCGCAGAACCCCCAGCCCTGACACAGGATTACAGAAAACTCCCAAGGCTGGCACATAGAAGTTACTCGGAAATCCACACATGAGAATTCAGTTGTCCTGAAACTGCGGACCAACCTCTTCATGTTGCACGTGCCCAACTTTCCCTTCAGCGCTGCTGCTGTTGTTTTAGTCTCTCAGTTGTGTCCGACCCGTAGCCACCCCATGGACCATAGTGTAGCCCGCCAGGCTCCTCTGTCCATGGGATTCTCCAGGCAAGAATACTGGAGTGGGTCGCCACTTCCTTCTCCAGGGGATCTTCCGGACCAAGGGATTGAATGCAAGTTACCGGGAAGCCCTCCCTTCAGAGCAGCTCCAGGTGAAGTGCCGTGGAATGGCCAGCACGTTGGAGGTGAAGCCTGCCAGAGCCAGCTCGCTGCTGGCAACGCACACATGCCTGGCACTGCCATCCTAAAGCACCAGATACACACACCCCTTGGGTGGCCATGGGTGTCGACTGCAAGGCTGAAATCTGAGTCTCTTGGGTTCTGCAATTAGCTACATGTGCCAGTGTGCTTAGTAACTCTGCTGCTATTTAGAAGAAACCAATTCAGCATTATCTCCTTATGTGGGAGTTAACTCATATATTTGGTTTAAAAGATACAAAAGCTCTGTGAAGCACACAGATAAGATGGCTCAGCAGACTGTAACATGAGATCTCGTCTTTCACTTCCAGGTTAGCAGCTCTTTTAGCTAGGCCTTGCCTCACTGCCACCTGACAGGTTTGGTTGATCAGTTGTATCAGCTCAATTCCTGGTTTTAAGAAGTCCACATCAGAATAGCCACCATGTAACAACTGCTCTTGATATTACTTTTGACTGAGGTGCCCGTTAGGCTGAAATAGACCTACCTCTGAACTCAGATTTATGTTTTCTTTTAAAGTAGGGGTCTCCAGCCTCCAGGATCTAATAACGCCTGACGACCTGAGATGGAGCTGATGTAATAATAGAAATAAAGTACACAAAATGTAATGCGTTTGAATCATCTTGAAACCATCGTCCCCCATCCCCGGCCCGGTTCATGGAAAAATTTTCTTCCATAAAGTTGGTCCTTGGTGATAAAAAGATTGAGGACCACTGTTTTAAAGCATGGGCTTCCGTGGTGGCTCAGATGGTAAAGAATCTGCCTGCACTGCAGAAGAGCTGGGTTTGATCCTTGGGCCAGGAAGATCCCCTGGGAAAGGAAATGGCAACCCACTCCAGTATTCTTGCCTAAAACATTTATTTAGTATCACAGACATGTGTGGCTAGGTAGATATTTCAGTGTCAACATTTAGTTCAGTTGCTCAGTTGTATCCGACTCTGTGACCCCATGAACAGCAGCACGGCAAGCCTCCCTGTCCATCACCAACTCCCGGAGTTCACCCAAACTCATGTGCATCGAGTTGGTGATGCCATCCNGCATTGCTGCTGCTGCTGCTAAGTCGCTTCAATCATGTCCAACTCTGTGCGACCCCAGAGACGGCAGCCCATCAGGCTCCCTCGTCCCTGGGATTCTCCAGGCAAGAACACTGGAGTAGGTTGCCATTTCCTTCTCCAATGCACGAGAGTGAAAAGTGAAAGTGAAGTCGCTCAGTCGTGTCTGATTCTTCATGATCCCATACTACAGCCAACCAGGCTCCTCCATCCATGGGATTTTCCAAGCAAGAATACTGGAGTAGGGTGCCATTGCCTTCTCCGGATGAGTGCATTAGGTGGTTTTAAAAAGGCCATGTAATTTGTTACCAATATTACTTACTTAGGACAAATTAGATACCTAGATTTTTGTTACCAATGATGTTAGTGGGGACCTTGGATTTTTGAGTTAGATATAATCAGGTCTGTTCTTCAACTGTGCAGGGCACAAGGCAAGATTATAAATGAGGTCCACCTCCCATTTGTCTAAATATTTACAACTTAGAAATCAAGCTAACAAACTGTTAAATGTGTTCTATCTCTTTTGTGTATCTATTTAAAATATTTTAATGCTGATAATATTTTTTCTTGAGTCTTTTTAATTTTTGGTTTCACTTATTTGATATAAAATTATTACAGATACGAACTGGATGCTTTTCCTGGTGATTCCAATTCCAAAAAGCAGCCAGAATTGGAGGCTTGTAGGCTCCCATGAGGCTTCCCAGGTGGCTCAGACAATAAAGAATCCACCTGCAGTGCAGGAATCGCAGGAGATTCAGGTTCGATCCCCGGGGTGGGAAGATCCCTGGAGGAAGGCATAGGCAACCCATGCCAGTATTCTTGCCTGGAGAATCCCATGGACAGAGGAGCCTGGTGGGCTACAGTCCACTGGGTCACAAAGAGTCAGATACAATAGTCAGAAACGACACACGCAAGGTTCCCCTGAGGTGGGAGGGATCAGCCTCTTGTCTCATAAACACCTCCAAAGACCTGTTTTGCATCTTACATGAAACACTAGTAAAGACAGACCACATCACAGATATATGTGGTACTACAGTTAATTTGAACCCTTATGTCCAGTCCTGTTAGCTAGAAAACACCTGATAAATAAAAGTGAATAACAATGTGAGTAATTAACCTTGTTGTAAAGTGTAAAAGTCAACTTGCTTACTGAATCCTTACTTAGGGTTTGTAAACCAAAAAGGGAAAAAAACAGGGCACATGGGTGCATACTGTGGAACCAGGGAACCTTGCTAATTAAAGAAACGAAGATGTATTTTCAATGGTGGAATGGCCATAATGATATAGCACAAAATATCAAAATATTCATTGAGTAAAAGACCTATATTCACTTGGAGGGACCATATAAAGCCATATGGTGAAAATCAGGATTTCTTAGGAAAATTGCAGAGGTTCTTGTTTCATTGGTCTGGGGTCTCGCATGGTCTTTTAATGCTTCCCAGGTGCTTCTAATGTTTACCTGTGTCCAATTTACCACTTTCTGAGGACAATGTTCTAAAGCAGGGGTCCCCAACCTCTAGAATCTAAGGCCCAATGATCTGAGGTGGAGCAGATGTAATAATAATAAAGTGCAGAATAAAGGTAATGTGCTTTAATCACCCCAAAACCTCCCCATCCTTGTCTGTGTTAAAATTATTTTCCATGATACCTGTCCTTGGTGCCAAAAAGGTTGGGGACCACTGTTCTAAAGGTAATCTTTAGTCTAGAAGACAGTAAATAGAAATAGAATAAAAAATCACCTACAATATTTCAAAATGAAGTTAAAAACTCTTGCACGACCTTTGAATTTATAGAAAGACATCATATCTTTTAAGATCACTTGTTACAAACAGCTTTGTACTTTTATACTACAGGTCTCCTTCTGAAATCCTTGAAAAGAAAACCAAGGAAAAATCCCTTACCCTCTGGGCTACACCAAGGAAAAGATGGATAAGAGAGGAACCAGGGGACTGGGAAAGGTCCCACAGGCTGAGAAGGGTTCAAGACACCCTAGAATCTAGAGAATTTGGCTGGAATTATTATTTGTCATTCCATGGCCACGGCCAACCTAATATCCTAAAATGTATCCCCCAAACATTGATGATACAGATGAGATTTTCCTAGAATTTCGAAGGAACATCTGACATCTATGGAAAAAAGCATGAGGAACTATTTCTTCCCTATATCTTTGGCTACTAAAAGTTGTGGTTTTGTGTTCAGAAGTTCAGTCATGTATGACTCTTTCCAATCCCATGGACTGTAAACCTCCAGGCTCCTCTGTCCATGGGATTTTCCAGGCAGAAATACTGGAGTGGGTTGCCATTTCCTCCTCTATGGCATCTTCCCAACCCAGGGATCGAACCCGAATCTTTTATATCTCTTGCATTGGCAGGCAGATTCTTTACCAGTAGCACCTCCTGGGATCGGCCCCATTAACTGACTGCTGCTTTGAAATGACCATTTAATTGCTTTCCAAGCCCCTCTGCCCCAAATCCAAGAGGAAGCAAAGCAACACACAGTGACCAATTCAACATCCACACCATTGTCTTCTGACCAGTGTCATCTGCTTTAGGTGTAAGCAACAGAAACAGAAGCCACTTATAAAGGCTTGTTTCCAAAAGTCTGGACATATGATTAAAAATATCTCCTTGGAATGGCTCAGCAGTTCTACAACAGGTGGGGACATTAAAGATAAAGGATCAGAAGATGCAGGGAAGGAGACCTTTGAGCCTGTAAGAATCCAGGCAAGAATCCAGGCAAGAATCCAGGCAAGAATCCAGAAGTGCGACTGTTACTGTGGTCTAGGAAATGAAGGAATGGGATATATTTGGAATTTGGAAGGCAGTTTGAGAAGAAACAATTGCTGGGTTTGGCAGAGGATTAAGTATAAAGGCAATGCTATGTGTTGAGCACAGAGCCACGGCATGCTTCCTGTAATCACATATAATCCTCCCAATAACTGAGGAAGAATATATATTCGCATCTATTTCACAAGATAGAAGATAGGCGGTTTACAAATTGAACCTATCCATGGCCAAATAACTATTAAATGGGAGCATCAACATTCAAACCTGGGAATAATGAACCACAAATTATTTTTGATGTTGCTCCCAGGATACCATGGCTCACTATATGTGACAACGAAGCACAGAGAAAGATTGAGAAAAAAAGATGAACACTGTATCTTCTCTAATTAAGTTGGAGAAAGAGATATTCAATTTATGATATATGTTAAGTATCAGGAGGTTGGGGGAGCAAGAGGTTTAATTACGTATATGCTTTTAAAATCTCTCTATATATAGTTCAGTGCTGTCCAACAGTAATAAAGAGTGAGACACATGTGTCACTTTGTACTTTCTGGTAGCCACATTAGGAGTAAAAAGGAACAGGTGAAATCAATTTTGATTTATTTTATTTAACTCAATTATTATTTATGACTCAATATATGATCCTGTTGGGGTTTCTCTGGTGACTCAGTGTTAATCCACCTACAGTGCAAGAGACACAGGATACACAGGTTCAATCCCTGGGTTGGAAAGATCTCCTGGAGGAGGGCATGGCAACCCACTCCAGTATTCTTGCCTGGAGAATCCCATGGACAGAGGAGCCTGGCAGGCTGCAGTATATAAGGTCACAAAGAGTCAGACACGACTGAAGCGACTTGGCACACGCTGATATTCCTTCATGAAATATCAGATAGTGAAGTGAGATTAACAAAAAACAAAAGAGCAGGCTTCGTACAGTTATGACAGTGATTTCATGAGTGCTCTCTCCTTAGGCTGTAAGTTACCTGATATCTGTCACATTATAGGAGGTGCTCAAAAAATGCAAGGAGTGCTCTTCTGAAGCCCAAGTGCTCTGCTTCCATTTCATTTGAGCAGAAACAAGTAGGGAAAACTCTTTATCCTGACATCAGCCCCTGTGAGCTCATGCCTCTTTCTCTGCTCAACAGCCTGACTGCCTAAGATAAACTCCCTGACAGGTTCTGCCACGGCCCCCAGATCCAGACGGGCTGAGGTGGGGGGTGGGGGGGCAGTGGGGTCCAGGGGTGCAAAGTAAACTGTTTCCTTGGAACTCCTTTAGAAATGGGTGGACCGGGACTTAGGAGGGGAGCTCTCCTCAGAGTGGTGTACACAGCCTGTCTGTGGAACAGCCTCCCCGCTTCACAGCCTTTTTATGTTTGCTTATCTCTTACCCTTCATTTTTTTCAAGCAAGACTATCTTTCTGGACTTTTGCCAGCTGTTCTAAATATACTGCCATACTGATAAGANGGTCACAAAGAGTCAGACACGACTGAAGCGACTTGGCACACGCTGATATTCCTTCATGAAATATCAGATAGTGAAGTGAGATTAACAAAAAACAAAAGAGCAGGCTTCGTACAGTTATGACAGTGATTTCATGAGTGCTCTCTCCTTAGGCTGTAAGTTACCTGATATCTGTCACATTATAGGAGGTGCTCAAAAAATGCAAGGAGTGCTCTTCTGAAGCCCAAGTGCTCTGCTTCCATTTCATTTGAGCAGAAACAAGTAGGGAAAACTCTTTATCCTGACATCAGCCCCTGTGAGCTCATGCCTCTTTCTCTGCTCAACAGCCTGACTGCCTAAGATAAACTCCCTGACAGGTTCTGCCACGGCCCCCAGATCCAGACGGGCTGAGGTGGGGGGTGGGGGGGCAGTGGGGTCCAGGGGTGCAAAGTAAACTGTTTCCTTGGAACTCCTTTAGAAATGGGTGGACCGGGACTTAGGAGGGGAGCTCTCCTCAGAGTGGTGTACACAGCCTGTCTGTGGAACAGCCTCCCCACTTCACAGCCTTTTTATGTTTGCTTATCTCTTACCCTTCATTTTTTTCAAGCAAGACTATCTTTCTGGACTTTTGCCAGCTGTTCTAAATATACTGCCCTACTGATAAGAGTCTCGATTTTTTTCCAGTTCACAAGTTGGTGGGCCAAGTGATCCCTTATAAAATTCTAAGACTTGACAGGAAAGTGTGTTTTAGCAGAAGAGGACAGAAGAAAGGTCAGGGGGAGAAATCACCATCCTTTGTTTTCTAGGCTAAGAAATGTGAAGCTCTCAGAGGAGTGAAATATCGCAGAACTCCGTCCTCGGTGACACTCTCACGCGTACTCGGCTAAGCTCTGGATCAAACCCTGACTCACAGATTTCCGTTCGTGTCCCAGGGCAGTGTCTGGGGTGGGGGTTGGGGGGGTATGCGATGCCTTCACGTTCTACTCCTCGCCGCGGTGAGGCCACGCTGCAAAGCTGGTCAAAGGAAGAACAGTTAGCTCATCAAACACATGCACTTTCGCATTACCTTGACTCGGGGTATTTGGTGAGGGTGGCCAGGCTGCTGGTGTACATGTGGCCGCCCACGTCGATGTGGACGGGCGCGTTGGACTTCGTGAGCTGTGCAGGAGTGGGAATGCCTTGATTGTTCAGTGGAGATGCAGGAGATCTAGTGATCAGAGGTCTTGACATATTGGGCCGACTGTCCTACAGAGAGAGAAGCAAGTTGAGACATGTTTGCTTTATTCAGTGGAGAGAAAGGAAATGCACACCTCCTACAGAATAAGCCAGTGACTAGCGCTGATATTCGTTCACTAACAAAATCTGGAAAATCAACAAGCACTCGCTTTCACTGTCACGCATGTGAAAAAACTCCAAGATATGTGACAAAGAAAAGGAAAACTTCCAATGCTCGGAATCAAGGAGCTGAACTAATGTTCATTTCACATAGAACCACACACTGTGATGGCTTATTTTAGTAATGAATTATTGCATTTACCAACTGGTTAATGGCTTGTGGAGAACTACTATTCATTACAAATGAAAAAATAATCAATACTTGAAACGGTCTCCATCCAGATAAAATACGTATGCTTTATCCTTCTCTTGGAAAACTACCTTACTGCTATGGGCTGGGGATAAATACAGACCTTCAGCACTTGGGTTCTGCAGAATGGTCTCTTCAATTTCTATTTTCAAAATCAGGAAAAAGGGGGCATGACTGGTCTAACCATCAGTTCACACACTCAAAGCAACCTTGTAAACAGGTACCAGACATTCATGAGTCAACAAATGAAACAAACAAAAAGATAACCCCATATCTACCCACTGGGTTCCTGCTTCTCTCACTAGAAGACTATGGAACTGGGCACACTTTGAAAAGCGTGTCCCCTCCAGTGGTTAGGGATGTGCTTGGGAGCCATGAGCCAGGTGCTCTTGTGTGTGCTGAGCTCGTAGAAGGGATCATTTTCCAAGGTGGGGCTGAGGCACATGTCCAGGTACAATGTGCTGCTCCACAGGCAAAGGTATCCTGGAAGCAAATGAAGCAGAAGGAGGACATCGCATGATGGCACGAGGATGTGCTGAAGAAACTGCACTCTTGAGAAAATAAAGCCTGCCATCCTTTCCATGGACACAACATAAATATTTCAAACACCATCCACACATGGTCGATCGCTTTCAAATTAGAGCCCAAGCCACAGACAAGTCAAGTCAGGCCTCTGGCACTCAAAGAAGGGGGTCAAACATTTAGAATCTACAATTAGGAAAAAGCTCAAACAGCACTCATGTCTGAATTCTGCCAGGCGATTGCCACGAGGGTGCTTGTAAGCTTTACAATTTAGCCAGAGATTGTTTGCAAACAACGTGCGGCAGAGTCAGTGATAAGGCATAATAAAGGGATTTTGAGAAATGCCTTTGATGGAGATTATAAATGGGAAGTCATCTAGTTTTTGTGCATAAAGCCCAGCATGATGAAATATAAACGTCCTAGATTTTATGATCCAGAACAGCTTCAGGAGTTACCTGGGGCACAACTGTTGGACTAGTTAGCATTAACCACATGTCCAGGCAAGACTGGGAATGCACGTTTCTTCTGAAACTCCGCATCTACTGTGAACGGGGTGGTGACTGAGCTTTCACTCAAAATGTTGACCATCTGTGTGGTGCTTTTCTCCGTGCTGAATTAAACAGAGCCCAGGAACAGTCATACCAAGAGCTCATGCTTTATTTCTTAAACTGGGGTAAGTGGGTTTGTAGATGTCACTGTGTTATTCTTTGTATGTTCCAGTATATTTTTAACAACTCAAAATAGATATTAAAAAACACAAGGATGATTGCAACACAGAGAGAAAAGTGAAAGAGGTACTGGATGGGGAAAAGAACTAAAAAACAAGGACACACATCAGTAGGAAATGTAAAGCAGTGAAGGCTGAAATATTCAACAGGATTTTAAAATCTGGGTGTCAGAAAATGGGTTTTTTCCTTTAAAAGTACAACCATATTATCCACTTTTAAGAGCTACGTACTACCTGACTTCCTTTTAGAAAATGATTTCTTGGCTAAAGACACACACACACACACACACACACACACTACCTGACTTCCTTTTAGAAAATGATTTCTTGGCTAAAGACACACACACACACACACACACACACACTACCTGACTTCCTTTTAGAAAATGATTTCTTGGCTAAAGACACACACACACACACACACACACACACTACCTGACTTCCTTTTAGAAAATGATTTCTTGGCTAAAGACACACACACACACACACACACACACACTACCTGACTTCCTTTTAGAAAATGATTTCTTGGCTAAAGACACACACACACACACACACACACACACTACCTGACTTCCTTTTAGAAAATGATTTCTTGGCTAAAGACACACACACACACACACACACACACACTACCTGACTTCCTTTTAGAAAATGATTTCTTGGCTAAAGACACACACACACACACACACACACACACTACCTGACTTCCTTTTAGAAAATGATTTCTTGGCTAAAGACACACACACACACACACACACACACACTACCTGACTTCCTTTTAGAAAATGATTTCTTGGCTAAAGACACACACACACACACACACACACACACTACCTGACTTCCTTTTAGAAAATGATTTCTTGGCTAAAGACACACACACACACACACACACACACACACACACTATCTGACTTCCTTTTAGAAAATGATTTCTTGGCTAAAGACACAGACACAGACACAGACACACACACACACACACACACCCGCCCCCAGTCTCTGTTACAATTCAGTCCATCACAGCACTGCAGCGTCTGTAATAGTTTTTCAATTGGACACATTCTATACCCTGCCTCAGGGTGCTGGGGTGAAAATGAACAGATTTGCAGGGTTAATACTGTAGTTAGACTGTGACCTCACTCAGCACAGCTCTAACACGCCAGGTCTACGGAGAAGGAGGAAAAAAGAAAGCGTAACTGATCGGTTGAAGGAATCCAGATTTCTCAGCATATATACCATGTACGCTGAAAATCATATACATATGGATATTGCTAAATTTAAAATTAAACCAGTGTTTCCTTGTGGGGGAGGCTGGGAAGTGGGGGATTAACCGTTTAGGACAAGGAGGAAGTTTCCTAATGGGTGGGCTCAAGCAGACTAGTGAGACTTTTTTTTTTTAACCGATTTGTCTCTGCCAGATCTTGCGGCACACAGGATCTTCTCTCTCTGTGGCGGCTTCAGGATCCAGTTCTCTTAGTCGCTCAGTTGTGTCCAACTCTTTGCAAGCCCGTGACTTTGTGACTGCAGCATGCAAGGATTCCCTGTCCGCACCACCTCCCAGACATGCTCAAACTCACGTCCACTGAGTGGGTGATGCCATTCAACCTTCTCATCCTCCGTCATCCCCTTCTAGTTTCCTGACCAAGAATCAAACCTGTGCCCCTGCATTGGCAGCACAGACTCTGAGCCACTGGACCATCAGAGAAGTCCCCCCCACTTTTATTTTTAACTGAAATATAGTGGATGTAACAATGTTGTGTTAGTTTCAGGTGCACAGCAGAATGATTCAGCTATACATATCTATGTCTATACAGCTTCCCTGGCTGCTCCGATGGTAAAGAATCTCTCTGCAATGCTGGAAACCTAGGTTCTGTCCCTGGGTCTGGAAGATCCCCTAGAGAAGGGAATGGATACCCACTCCACTGTTCCTGTCTGAAGAATCCCCACGGACAGAGAAGCATGGCGGGTTATAGTCCATGGGGTCACAAAAAGTCAGACACAACTGAGCAACTAACACTTTCATTTCACATACACATACACACACATATGTATATGTATGTATATCTGGTCTTCTCAGGTGCCACAGTGATAAAGAATCTGCCTGCCAATGCACAAGCTGTGGGAGACACCAGTTTGATTCCTAGGTCTGGAAGATCCCTTGGAGAAGGAAATGGCAACCCATTCCAATATTCTTGCCTGGAAAAATTTCATGGATAGAGGTGCCTGGCAGGCTACAGTTCATGGGGTCACAAAGAGTGGGACACGACTGAGCACACAAATGTGCACACACACACACGCAATCTATCTTTTCAGATTCTTTTCCCTTATAGGCTACTATGAAATACTGAGTCTAATTTCCTGTGCTATCCAGTAGGTTCCTGCTGGTTCCAGTAAGACTTGAAATGTTACAGTTAGTCTTTGGTGAGCCCTTCTAGCTCTTCTCTGAGGCTCTGTCTTCTCATCCTGGGAGTTTTCTGTATTCTGTATTTGTCCCCTTAGTTAGATCATTTCTAAGGTATTAACTGCTATTAGCTAATGGAATAAAGGGTTTTCACTCAGCATTTTTCACATTGGTGCAGGCTAAAAGGACTTTTTAAACCCACAGGCTGGGGATAGGAGGGCGTGTTTGGGGCTGCGTGGTCTTAGCGCTTGTAGGAGACACTCAGATCTGTTGCACTGATTTCAGGCGCTTCAGTTGACTCAGCCGTGGCCACCTCCTCCCCTCGCCAGTAACCAGAACTGGCACTATCTCTTCTTTAACTGGACATGGAGGTCTCAGATAGAATGTCTACACCTGCCTGCAGCAGCCACTTCCCTACCAGCCTAAGGATGAAGCCAACACCCAGGCTGGCTGAGCTGGATCCTCCCTGGCACTGTTGAGACACAGAATCCACCAGCTCTGAGCCTCCAATCTCTATGTTTCCTGATACCTAGGAAGATAAATTCATCTTTAAAGCTAGACTGAGCTGGGACTTCTGTTACCTATCCTGCTTCCTACTTTTCCTGGATACAGCCACCTCCCCGTGAGGTCATTTGGGTTGGTGAGACTCAACAGCTGCCTGCAGACAGACGTGGCAAAGCTTTCTATCCTATTATCACCATGCTTCAGCTCCACTTTCCCATCTTTAATCACTTTCCAGCATCATCTCATTAGTTTGTGTGTCTTTCAACATCACTTCTGATGAGATGAAAATTATGAACTTTAACCAGAAGAGAGCACAAGTGTTTTGAATGTGCCAACATCGCTGCTGGAGAAACAGCTCAGGGCACTGAGGTGTATTTGGAAAAGTGGCCAGATGGAATGGTGGTGTTTCTGATCATTCTCCCTCTGGAACAGACTCCTCACCCGGGTGGTGGGCTGGTGGATGGAACCCCGTCCTGATGTTGAGTCACTTGGTCATGGTCCACTCCTCGTGTAGCCCACTGTTCCCTCCTTCCAGTCTCAGGCAGTGACCCTAAGGATGCACATACCCCGGGGAACAGGACAGGCTGGACCCTGGCCTCAGCAAGCTGGTTCAGTGGGAGAGAGGAGACAGGAAACAATCAACTGCAACAGGCAGGGGGAAGCCAGGTTACTGTGGTACTTTTAACTACAAGGACATGTAATCCAGGCTTGGAGGCTGGGAGGAGGGGTGAGGAAGACTCCCTGGAGACAGTCTAAGCTGAAATCTGAAGGGTGAGAAGTCAGCTCACTGTGGGATGCAGGAAGGAGACCACACAGTACATTCTAGAAATTAAAATTCATAGTGAAATTTCAGTACACTGTCAGAATTCTCCTACTTGTTTCCTTTCCAAGTATGGAGGGAAAGTGCAGGAAACGGAAGCTTGAAGATGATGGTCTGAGGACCACAGAATTAAATGGCAATTTACAATGAAAATATAAATAAACCCACCCGAATATTATGATGATGGGAAAAGGGGGAAGAAGAGGAGGAAGGAAACTCACAGCCAGTTTTCTAAGCAGCTGTCCAACAAAACTTTCCGCAAGAATGGAGACAATGTTCCATATCTGCACCATTTGGTAGGGTGGCCATTCGAGGACCTGAAATGTGGCTAGTGCGACTGAGGAACCGAATTTGTAATCTTAATGCATTTTAACTAGTTTAAATGTAATGTAGGTAGGTCAAGTGTTGGAGGCAACACCGGAAGCAACCCACTCCAGTATTCTTGTCTGGAGAATTCCACTGACAGAGGACCCTGGTGGGCTGCAGTCCAGGGGGGTCACAAAAGTGACACGAAGGAGCAACTAACTCAAAGGTTAAGTGTGACTAGTGGCTGTCATGTTGGACAGGACAGCGCAGTAAAATTTGTTTGAATTTTTCTTGATATACGGAGGCCCAAATCATGATGAACTTTAATCACTCAGGGAGAAGCAGGGGCATTTTAAAGTGAATACAAATGGTTTATGACCCCATCCCCTCCAACACATTCAGTTCCCTCTCCCCTTCTAACTGTACTTCTGCCTTCTTTACTGATTTTATGAAAATAAAAGAGATGCGTAAACATGCAGTGAAGATGCTGCACACACTACATCTCTGGGTCTCAGAGAAGCAGCTGAGACATAAAAGCACATCCCAAATGACTCCATTCCCAAGAGGTTACAGGCAGCGTAAGGAATCTGTGATGACAGAGCTCAGAACACTGGCCACCTTTTTTTTGGCAGGGCGGGTGGCGGGCTAGGAGGGGATAAGAACGAATCTTCTGGAGAGCTAGGGAAGTCCTGAATCTTGATCTGGGAAGTTAAACAGTTATATGCATATGTATGTGCATGTATGTGTTTTCAGTCGTGTCCGACTCTTTGAGACTCCATGGACTGTAGCCCGCCAAGCTCCTCTGTCCATGAGGCTTCTCCAGGCAAGAATACTAGTGTGAGTTGTCATTCCCTTCTCCAGGGGATCTTCCCAACCCAGCGACTGAACCCGAATCTCTTGCACTGGCAGGTGGATTCTTTAACTGCTAGCTTGGAATCCCATATATACGTGCACCTAAGATTTATTGTCTTGACTTTTAAGTTCTACTTAAAAAGAAAATAAACCAGAAAATAATCTCGGAAGAAAGTCCTCCAATCCAAACACTTTTCTGTACAGATACTCATTTAAATTGCTGTGAAATACTTCTTTTAAAAGCCAAAAAGACACTTATTATTTCCTTGCATCCAATTCCCCAAATCTGACTCTAATACCCAGATATGAAACGGTGCCTGAAATTATATTTCTAATTCTCTAGCCCCTCATTTCTATCCTGTATAGATTTTTCAGGCATGTTGATCGGTTTATCTTTAAAATTTCCATTTCTCAGCTGCTTTCAGTCTGCGGCTTCCTTGTACCTTAATCATCCATCTCACCTACCCAACAGAGCAGCAGTGATTCTGGGCGAGGAGAGTCCTTCAAGGGATTTGACTGCAGGCATCTTTCAAAAGAAGCTAATGAAAAATGTGTCTCCTAAATCTAACCTTGCTGTGTGCTGTTCAAACAGGAGCCCCAGGGGCACCGCCTGGAACAAATGAGCTAAGTTTAAACTGAAAGTTTTAATGACTTTATTTGTTAAGAACGTATGCCCCTGCCTCATGTCACGTTCCACTCTCAGGCTGGACTATATTATCTCTTTCACTGGGAAAAGAAACAGGTTTCTCAGGGATACTTTCAGAAAAGCATGTCAATAGTAAAGTATTTACCTATATTATTTGATACATGCAATAGAGCAGTGATGGAATTTAACACAAACCCTAACTTTTCCCACAAAATGGAGCCTGGTTTTAAAATACATGTATTTATATCACCCATACTCTCACATGTACCCAAGCAGCATCTCAATTATACGGAATGCATGGAGAGTGGGGTGTTCTGATTAATTCTGTTTTCTGATACTCGGCCAACCATTTCAGCCATGCAGCTTGTAATCAGTGTCTTATACAAGGATCTTGCTTCCTAGAGTAGAAATCTGGCGTTGGCTTGGGAGGGTTAGTTTAAAGCTGACACCATCTTGTTGGACTCACAGTAGAGAAACATCACCTATGTGTCAAATTTTACTTTAATAGCAGAGTGACACTGGAGAGAGAGAGAAATAAATCACTTCTTATAATTTCACATAGGTTAAACAAAAAAAAAACAAGCCTGAGAGATATTTCAAAATTGAAGACTGTTTCTGTCAATCTCTGAAGTCAGCGGAGAAGTAGGCTAAAAAGTTCTCACAGCATCCAAATTTGATATCATATCTCCCATTCATTTTATTCACAGGTACTCCCTTCACAGTAGAGAAACATCACCTAAGTTGTGTGCTGAGACTCTCAACCGTAAAACCAGCATATTTTGTAAGGGCCCTCATTGTTTCTTCATTCAAGTAATATTGACTGGGTTCTTGAGTGGATAGCCAGTGCCTTCTCCTGAGGATTTTCCCCACTCAGGGATTGAACTCTGGTCTCTTACACTGCAGGCAGTCTTTACATCTGAGCCATCAGGGAAGCCTGATTGAGCTCCTACTATGTGTCAAATTTTACTTTAATAGCAGAGTGACACTGGAGAGAGAGAGAAATAAATCACTTCTTATAATTTCACATAGGTTAAACAAAAAAAAAAACAAGCCTGAGAGATATTTCAAAATTGAAGACTGTTTCTGTCAATCTCTGAAGTCAGCGGAGAAGTAGGCTAAAAAGTTCTCACAGCATCCAAATTTGATATCATATCTCCCATTCATTTTATTCACAGGTACTCCCTTCAAACTCACAGAACCTGCTTACTCCTGACTCAGAGATTCATAACAAGTGTGGTCATTGGTTTTCTAGCCTATACAAGAATCATTCCAAATTAATTCATCCCCAGATCAAGCCCCACATTAACTTAGATTGTAAAATATATAATAAAATGAAGAAAAACTTCTGCACAAATATGATTAAAAAAAAAAAAACTTCTTTTTAAGGTAAAACAATTTTGAAAACTTTACATAGCTGGAAAAAATAAACCAAAACAGAACACCTCAAGTGTACAAGAGAAAGAACCCAGGTTTTTGGAATCTGAAGACCTGGTTTAAGTTCAGGCTCAGTCTTTAGGTCATCTTGGAGAAGTTACCAAACCTACGAGACTCCAGCTTTCTCATCTCTAAGACAGGATGAATCTTCCCACTCTACAGAGAGGTAAAGCCAGCAGAGAGTAAACTGTTGGTGATGGCTTACAATACAGGATGTTGCACAGAGAAAAGACAGAAGAATTTCTGCAGAAGGAATTCTTTCCTTCTACACATGAAAAATGAAATTTAATACATCCATACATTCCATGTACAGAGGAGATGTCTATGGATCCAGCAAGACATACAGAGAACGTCTAAAGCAGCTGAGGAGTAAAGACTCATAGATGAGAAAGACAGCATTTTACACCGATAAAATATTACATAATGGGGTACAGATAAAGAGGAACAGAATAGGACAGGGACCTCCCTGATGGTCCAGTGGTTAGGACTCTGCCTTCCAATGCAGGGGCTGTAGGTTCTATCCCTGGTCCGTCAGCTAAGATCCCACAGGCCTCGCAGCAGTAACACCAAAACATACAACAGAAGCAAAATTGTAAGAGTCGATAAAGACTTTAAAAATAATGGCCTACATCAAGAAAAAAAATTTTTAATAATAAAAAAAAAAGGATGGAACATCATAAGATGAGAGCCGGACAAAGCCTATGAAAAGAAGTAGAGAATGAGATCATCACAGTAGGTTCATAAAATGAAATAGCACGTGAGCTGTATTGATTTTGTTTTCAGATCAAATCTTAATTTCACAGATTAAAAAAAAAGGAAATAAAAAATAGGAGGCTTCAAAATTGTTTCAAAATGACTAGCAATTGTGTTAAATTAATCTGTAATTACTTCCTAATCTGAAATAGCAAAATGTTACTCTTCTTGCCTCAGGCCAGGAGGATGGCTTAGTATCGTTTATCTATTTTAATGCACAATATTTACCAGATATAGAGTGTCCTCAATGTGCCTTCTTCCCTCCAATAGTGAAATATGTATCCAAGAAGTTCCCTTATTAGATTATCAAGCCGGGATCATGAAAAGAAAACTATTTGCCAAGATTTCTTTGTCTTTTTCTCCCTCAAAAATCAAAGTGAATTTATAAAAAGGTAACATTTTGATAGAATTTTGCTGTGTTTATTATAGCTGGATTAATTTTTAAATTAGATTTCTTGGACAGTTTCAAATATACCTAAAAAATCACAGACTAGTATTTTTAAATAGACATTATAGCTCAACTGTGGATGCTACTGGTTTTTTTTTTTTTTTTTTAATTAAAACATAGCATTAAAGTGAAAGCAGTCTCCGTCACAGTTCTATAGGGAAAACTTTTTTTTTTTTTTTGCAAAAATAGGTGTAGGTAAAATGAAAATATCTGAAATTTAATGCACCCACATATCAGTAGGGTGTAGGACTGAGTAATGATGTTACAGGCAAATTTTGTTTTTGTTTTCTTCTCTTGTACTTTATGATGTTGAACACTGAAATTAAAAAAAAAATCTATTAAAAAAAAAACAGGAAAAAAACACCCAGCACTATATTGCCCAATTGAATCAATTAGTACAAAGTCTTGGCATGCTGTTATATTTTACTTTCATCATCAGAATTTTGTGGACATTTTAAAATGAAGAACAGAATGAAGAAATACAGAAATGGAACAGAACTTAGGAGTGAAGCTTCCTTTCCTTTTATTTTCTTGCCAGGAAGGAAATGTGCAGAACAAAAAATTAAATGGGCCTCAGGTCATGGTGAGCTCATATTTAGCTGACATGGAAGTCTATTTAGTTTGATCCTGAAAAAAAGGGGCAGAAGCCTATGGTTTCTACACTCTTGGGAACTATCTGGTCATCTATCCCTGCCCTGGGGTCCCCTCAATTCCCAGATCTAAAACCCAGCAAGAGCAAGCTGATAAAAGCCACACGTGAATACCGCCTGCTTTTCCAGAAGTCAGTTTGGCACCTGCTTTCTTGCAAGAAGATGCTGGTGGCAGCAAAAAAGTTGGCAGTGAAGCACTCTCTCACACTCAGAGAGGGCCTTCGAGTCTGAAACCAGAACCCCCTACACAACGTTAAGTATTATCACCATTTCACAGAGAAGGAAGTTGACACCGAGGTCAAGTGTCTTAGTGTATAATTATCTAGTAATGAATTTACCGTGATATTTTACACGCTTGCCATTGTGTACCAGTGTAATGTTACCACTCTCCACTATTAGGTGATCCATACCCTGGCTTTCACAAGAGAAAGGACAGATTTGCCTTGCTCCATCTACCTTCTTCCTCTCAGTCTGTGTTGGGATAAAGACAATGGGCTTGAGAGTTTGAAGGATGGATGGTCAGTGGTCATGCAGAAGACAAGAGACAGCTGGTCCAGGAAGCAGACACGTCTCCCCAGCCCCCATCTCTGTTTCCCAGAATGAAACAAATGAACTGGCGTTTCATTTACTCCTCTGTTAGTCCTTGTTGCTAACTACAGGGCACATCTGCCTCTAAGTAAACAATAAACTTGACTCACTGTTTTCTTGGATGTGGTTATAAAAATTCATTGTCCAACAGTGTCAAAAGCTAAATAGGTTCCTTTCAAGGACTTAACTGAGTCCCTTGGAAGCTCCTCTTAAGATTCTTAGATGCCTTTCTGCTTAACTTTATGCACTTTAAAAAATAAAAAATATACACAAGTTTTTAAGTATACTGACTTTCATTTACATAATAAGGGTGTTCAAAAGTTCATTTGATCACTTGTTCATTCAGTGAGAAACAATGGCTCACTATTTGGTGCGGGACTAGGGGACTGCGGGCTTCCCTGATAGCTCAGTTGGTAAAGAATCCACCTGCTATGCAGGAGACCCCGGTTCAATTCCTAGATCGGAAAGATCCCCTGGAGAAGAGATAGGCTACCCAGTCCAGTATTCTGGCCTGAAGAATTCCATGGACCGCACAGTTCATGGGGTCACAAAGAGTCAGACTGAGCAACCTTCCCCTTCGCTTTTACTTGGGGCACTGTGGATGTGAACAATTCAAGGAGTGAGTGTCTGCTTTGGGAAGAAGCCGCATGCATGCACAGGGAATTCCTGATGACAAAAGAGCCCCAGGGAAATAAAGAAAATGAATTAAATCATGCTTTGAGAACTAGCTATGGACAATCTTAAGCAAACAATAATTTGGTACAGTCAGAAAATAATCACTCTCAGTTTTATGACTCTAGAGTACATTATTTTAAAATAAGACATGTCTGTATTTAGTAATTTCATATTACCAGGATCATACTCCTTATTTTCCCATTTACCTTCGCAAAGAATACCAGCAGCAGTGTTTCTAACAATGTCGACATCGATTTAAGTTTCTAAATTCAGAGACTTTTTCCTGAGGATGTGACAGAATAGAGGCCCAAGCTTTAGTCTGAGCCATGTCACTGATGAGTTATGTGGCCTTGGCAAAGTATGTCATTTCTCACTTCATTTTTCCCATTTATAATAGAAGCAGCTGACCCAGCTGATGTATAATGCTTTTCTCAGTCCTCATTTTAAAAAATAATTATGTGATTGTTAAAAACATAAACTGTAAGAGATTCAAATGCTTTAAGAAAGTTAGCATGTTAGGAGGTGAGAATTCAAAATTATTTCAAAAGAAAGAAGAACTGGTCATGAAATGAAAGGCATTTCAAAAGTATGAGCGCAAAAGCAGAGAAAAAGAGGCCAACACAGAGAGATTTCTTAATAATCACAGCATTTTCTCTAGCTGATTAGGGAAGATTAAATTTTAATCACTACTGCTTTTTATTTGCCTTCACTGAAAGGATGAAACAGCCAACAAAATATGGTGCTTAATGACGAGAATGCCTCCTTCTGACAGATTTTTTTTCCCATCGTGCTCCTTCACTTGCACTATTCTACGATACTGGAGTGGTCTGCAAGCAACTTACGTGAGATTCCCTTACAGAATAGAAAACATTTATTCTGGTGATAGAAAACAAATGCTTTTTAATAAAGTAAGAATCTCTTGTAAGCCACATCAGTGTCACCTCTTCAGAAAGAAATATTGAGTAATATAGAAGAAAAAAAATCAGGGCAAGTGAGAGTTACCGTCTCGATGTTTCCACACCAGAACCAATGGGTATTGTGTCGTATTGACAGGTATGCCAGAGGGTGACTGGCTTGCCAAAAATGCTTCTCCTAGGGGACCTCTCGGGCTTCCCTGATAGCTCAGTTGCTAAAGAATCCATCTGCAATGCAGGAGACCCCGATTTGGTTCCTGGGTTGGGAAGATCCACTGGAGAAGGGATAGGCTACCCACTCCGATATTCTTGGGCTTCCCCTGTGGCTCAGCTGGTAAAGAATCTGCCTGCAGTGTGAGAGACCTGGGTTGGGAAGATCCCCTGGAAAAGGGAAAGGCTATCCACTACAGTATTCTGGCCTGTTGAATTCCACAGACTGTATAGTCCATGGGTTCGCAAAGAGACACGACTGAGCAACTTTCACTTGCTCACTCAGGGGACATCTCCTGCCAGGTAGAATCTTTGTTCTCAGAAGATGCAGGCTGATTCTGGCTGTTTGGGTCACCCTGGTTTTTAGTTATTACATGGGTCCCATCTGAGCCGCTGGTGGTTATGAAGCAAGAGTGGAGGTGAGTCTATGCTCTGGGTCGGCTTCCGATGATGTGGTGGAGATCAGATCTGGCAGCAGCCAGCTGTGGCCAGTGACCACTGGAGAGGTGTCAGCGCTTGTAGCTGAACTATTGGTCCCGGTATGAGATATGTTTCTTTGGAAATTTTAGAGGGGACATTGACTGATGAAATGTCCTGCTTGGGAGCAGATGGATGAAGAGATAACATTGAAAGCACAGCTTAGAAAGAAAGTGAATGAGCAGTAAAGGCAGCGTCGCGGCCGTCTCCCTCCTCCGATTTTATTGCAATGAGCCGTTCCTTACAGTTTTCATGCTGTAAAGGAGGAGACATCTGTGTTCTTGGAGAAGTATCTTAAAATAAATACTAACAAGAATTTAAAAAAAAAAAAAAAAACTTTTTAAGGATCAACCTGACTGGCCAGAAAACTATGGTACAAAAAAAAGGAAACAAATTAGAAAAAAAAAAATCGTACCTGGAATTTACATAGTGCCTTATGTATACGAAGCAGTTAATCTATGAAATCCCAGACGTTGTGAGTAATAACAACCCATAAGCCTTCTAAAAGGTCCAGAGAAGGAGGAGGGTAAGGCCAACACTGTCTTTTGCAAAGAAGGGAAACTGAAGCAGGAATATTCAAACTGTTCAATGGTAGCCCAAAGTCACCGAAAGTTAGCTGATTAAAAAAGTCAGAAGCAAAATATCCTGGGATCTAAGCCTGCATTTTTCCTCCTGAAATGTGCTGCCTTGGCCTGGGGCAATCTGGTAGCATCTAACCCACGAGGACTTAGACTCTGAAAACAGTCATTTGGTTCGCCTGCAACAGCAGACAGGACTTCACCGGAGCATTTCCACTTAAGGCAGTGAACCGTGTACGATAGGGTCTTTGGTAGTCTTAAAAGTCCCGGTTTCATCTTATTAGATGGTTATTTAACCATAAGATACAGTATATAACGCCACAACAACGGCAGTGGTGGTATAGTGAGGAGGCGGATAGCAAAATTCCATCTAAGAGGAAAAACACTTGCCGTTAGAACAGCAGCAGCAGAAGAGAAAACAGCCCAAGAACTGAGACCAAGAAGAAATGGGACAAGAAGAGATGCAAGAGAGGTTTAGGAAGGGAGAAAAGGCCAGTGACGTGGGAGGGGATGGGAAGAGAAACCGATGGAGAGGGAAGAGCAGGAGAGACAGGAAGAAACGCAGACGTGTTGGGAAAGTGGGGAGGATCAGACTAGTTTCATCTTGTTTCCCAACCAACCAGTCGGCTCTTCTATTCAGGAGGTCAGTTTCTAATGCCTGGCTGCAGGCCCCCAGGTCCTCCTTTTATTCCAGGGTAGATCTCACTCGATCCCTCTCAATCAGGGGTCCCCAACCCTGGTCTGTGGATTGTTAGGAACTGGGCCATACAGCAGGAGGTGCGTACTGGTAGAAGCTTCACCTTTATTTACAGCTGATCCCCATCACTCTCAGTACCATCTGAGCCCCACCTCCTGTCAGATCACCAGCAGCATAATAAACAGAATGCGCTTGAGTCACCCCAAAACCATCCCCCTCCCACACCCAATCCGTGGAAAAATAATCTACCACGAAACTGGTCCCTGGTGCTAAAAAGGTTGGGGACCACTACTCTAAGTGGACAGTCAAGACAGTGGTTTGTGGGGAAGGTCTGAAGGGTTCTCTAGGTCCTACAATTTGCAAGGTCTCCTTTACAATGAATCTGAAAGATCCCTCTAGGTACTGATTCCTTCTGAAGATTATCAGGAGGAAAAAGCCTAACTTTCAGAGAAGCAGATAGATAGATCCATGGCCCTCATGCAAAGCTGGCCCCATAAGTGAGCTCACAGATCAATGACACCAGCCAGCAGGATGGAAGATCACAGGCATTCAGTGAAAGCTTACAGCCATCATCAGAGTGAAACCAGGGCGTGGCGAGCACTGCCGGGTTATTTTTCCTACCAGCTCCCCACAGTACTTAATGAAATACATTTTTATTTTTGCACACAGTGGAAAATGAATACACAGTACTGATGATGATAAAGCAAGTCTATAAGGCTCCATAACTGAGGGCTCTGACGCCTTCCAGTAAACGACTTCAGCGATTTCTTCCTTCGGGCAATGGCCCTCAAATGCTTTTTGATTGTTATTTACCCATTCCATCCGTCAAGTGAAAAAGACAAGACAAAACCCACCAACTTACAGTGTTAATAGGCATGAATGTCAATTAAGGAAAAATCAAACACTAAAGAGGCGAAAGGAGAAGGCAATGGCACCCCACTCCAGTACTCTTGCCTGGAAAATCCCATGGGCAGAGGAGCCTGGTAGGCTGCNTGCTGCCCCCAAGTAAAGCTATTATTTTTAATGATGATCTTAATTTTATAAATTATTATTTTATTTCTAAAGGACTTAATGATAATTTTCAGAGATACTTACAAAATACCTGTCTACATGTATGTCGCTCACACAACCTTTTTCATTCCCTCGGTTCTCCAGTGGTTCTGAACTTGTTGTGAGGTCCTAGCTTACACTACACTACACGGTATGCAGTACTATACAAACAACCAGAAACTTAAACTTTACAAGTATTATTATTATTTTTTTTGCTGAGAAAAGAGAATATATACTATCTGATACATACAGTATATACTGATGAACTTCTGATATTATACTGCCAAGAATAATAAGCAATACGTGAATTTTTTTCATGTTTTGAGTTTATTTTTATTATTTTGTTCTCGAGTCTGTTTAAGGACAGCTCTAGCTCAGTGAAGACATTTGGTGAATGAAAACTTGCCCGACTTTCACAATTATGTTAAATCCCACAAGTATTGTTTTTCATGTCTTCAGAAACTGTTACTTCTGAGGAGGGCCTCGGCCACTGCCTAGAGAATTCCCGAGACTAGAAGTGCCCTCAGAACTAGAAAGCATGCCTCCTTCGGTAACTCTTATGCAAGTGTGGTATAATATCAATGCACATATGTGGAATCTAGAAAAATGGTACCGATAAACCAATCTGCAGGGCAGGCATAGAGACACAGACACTGAGAACAGACTTGTGGACACAGCAGGGGAAGGAGAGGGTGGGGCGAGTTGAGAGAGAAGCATCCCCTCACCCTACCCGCATGTACATTACCATATGTAAAATAGATAGCTGGCCGGAAGCTACCGCACAGCAACAGGGAGCTTGCTTCGCTCTGTGAAGACCTAGAGGGACGGGATGGAGAGTGCAGTGGGAGGGAGGCCCAGGAGGGACAGGATATTTGTATACTTATGGCTGGTTTGAGCTGTTGTACAGCAAAAACCAACACAACATTGTAAAGCAATTATCCTCCAACTAAAAGTTTAAAAAAATTTTAAGAAAAAAAAAAAAACAGTGATGCTAAAATCGTAACTGCTTGTTTGTAAGTCAGTCTAGTTTTGTATGGGAAAGTGTTTTGTTGAAACAAATAAATATTCTAAATCTTTACATTTAAAGATGTGCTGCCCTTCTATTAGAAATCTTAAACTAAAAGGTAATCAAATGAAGTTAGTAGTAATGGGGAGGAGCTCAGTATTAATCTCAGTATTAATATTCAGCCAACCATTTATATAAACTAAAGACCCAAAATAAATTTCATCACTGGAATTAGTTTACCTGCTAATAATGTACTTGATACATCCTGTTTCATGTTGCTGGACTACAGAAATTAAAACGTTAAATTAAGCAGTGATTACCACATCTCTCTCTAAATCTATATTCGGATGTGCTAATACATTTAGTTGGATAATAAGAAAGAAGGATGTAGGAGGAGGTAAGAAATTAGCATACTGTACTTAAAAAGTAAAAGAATAACCATTGTGGAGAAAGAATATGGCTGTTTTAGGTAAAAGTCTACACACTAAGAGCCAATCGCTGACACTTATTACTGTTAATTTAAAAATCTGTAAAAAAGCATCAAAATCAATTCAATTCAGTCTTAATGAGACAGCTCAGGCAGGAGCCTATTCACTGTACCTGTTCTAATTAGCATGAATATATGCTCACTGTCAACTCTGACAGTACACTTAACTAAATTACTGTTAGTCCTGTAACATGGGATCACATTTGAGGTAGCAGGTCTAAAACAGAGTTTGCACATTACTGTTTTGATAATAAATACCAAATGAACTCAGGGCTGGAAAAGAGCTAGGTATATTTTGAGTGTTCTCCAAAAAGGGAAACTGAGGCTCAAGGAGTCTTGCTCCCGGCCCACAGCTGAGAGGTGCCTGGTAAGCAGGCTCTAAGGCTAGCTCCTTTAGCTCTGCCATCTCCCCAGAGAGAACCAGAGCCCTTGGTAACCCTGTAAAACTAAATGGAAGTCACATGCTATCCCACCTAAATTATTGATGACGAATAGTATTTGTTCAGACGCCACAACAGAAGATCTTGGGTATGCTGGTGGAGGTTATTAAGTATAATTCTTTGCTTTTTAATTGCCACTTAAGCTGAAATTACTACCTCTTCAAGATGGATAGGAAGATAATTTGAAAATTTAGTTGGAGGTGGATGTCAACACACATGCTAATTGACCTTAATTCACACGTATATCAAAAGTGATATGAAGGGGTAAGGGATGAGGAAAATATGACAAATTAAGAGTTAAAATTAAAAAAGGGAAAATGACTGCTAAAAAGATGGTGTCAGCCAATTCCACATTTTAGCTCTTAAAATGTCCCAAACTAATATGTTCCAAACTAGAAGCTGTAAGGTAACTTACAATGTCTATGCCTATCAATGCATCACCCCTGTTTTAATTTTCTAAAGGCTAGAAATGTGGAGGGCTGGGTTCCAGTGCTCCTGTTGCCCAAAGGTAATAAACCTTCTGCCTTTAAATGAGGAGGTTGAACTTCAGGAGGGCGCCCATATTTGTTCATGGGGAACCCTTACTTTTCAGAAGAAAGTTTATTTTTTAAAAAATGTGGACCATTTTCAAAGTCTTTATTGAATGTGTTACAGTATTACTCCTGTTTCATGTTCTTGGTTTTTTGGCCATGAAGCATGTGGAATTTTAGCTCTCTGACCCATGGTGGAACCTGCACCCCTATGCATTGGAAGGTGAAGTCTTAACCACTGGACGGGCACAGGAAGTCCCAGAAAGCTTACACTCGAGTCACAGTTGAAAAGCAAAATAAGGCTGCGCTGCTGGAATGGGGTGGTGGGGGTTGGGGGAGGAAAGGGCAGGGAGACAGGCCCACCCTCCCCCCATCACACCCACCCCTCCCTGGACGGGGGTGAACCCTCCAGGTTCCTGAAGGGTGAGAAGCTTGGGCCTGGATTATCACGAGGGGCTCCGGCTGTGATACCCCAAGCCCACCAACAACCACAGTGACAAGGAGCACTTGGGGGCCCCTCGCTGTGTGGGAGGCAACTATACACAACACACTATCTCACTTAATCTTTAGATCAACCTTGTGATACTTCACTCAAAATACCATTACAGCTATATTCTGATATGCTGATGTTCCACTTCCCTCAACTAAACACATTTACCAGTAGCAGTAATCAAAGACCGCGCTCTGCCCCCCGCCCCAACCTCCACCACCAAATGTGCTAAGAAAATGCCTCTTTTCCTGCCACAGTGGCAGGAAGCAGATCAGTGATGGATTGCCAAGGGGCTGGGCAAGGGCAGGGGGCTGACTGAGGAGGGACCAGGGGAAACTTTCTAGGATGATGACAATGATCTGTATATTGACTGGGATGGTAGTCACACAGGTATATACGCTTGTCAAAATTCACTGAACTTAAACTGGACACATTTTGTTCTATGTAATCCTACCTTAGGGCTTCTCTTGTGTCTCAGTAGTAAAGAATCTGCCTGCCAATGCAAGAGACATGAGTTCGATCCTTGAATTCAGCAGATCCCCCTGGAGGAGGAAATGGCCACCCACTCCAGTATTCTTGCCTGGGAAATCCCATGGACAGAGGAGCCTGGAGGGCTACAGTCCATGGGGTCGCAAAGAGTCAGACACTATTTGGTGACTAAACAACAATCCCACCTTAATAAAAGTGATTGAAAAAAAGTACTTCTAAGGGGGAAAAAAAAGTAAGTACAAATTTTCACAACTAAATATGTAACCATCTCTCTCTCTTTTAAAAAATATTTATTTGACTGTGCCAGGTCTTAGTTGAGGCATGTGGGATCTAGCTCCCTGACCAGGGATCAAACCCGGGTCCCCTGCATTGGGAGCACAGAATCGTAACCACCAGGGAAGTCCCTGTGATTTTAACTTTTCCCTTAGCAATGATTTGTTTTACTTATGTGAACCCCCCAATTCACTCATGCTCAGGAAATCAGTATCCCAATGACATGCCACCTTCTTTCTATATTGTCTGATTTTTTTTCCCCCCAGACCTTTGAATAGCTGCCATACATCCAAATATTTAAGAAAGCACTACCTTTCAAAACTCATAGGGGATGCAGACAATATTTTGAACACGCATATTCAATGGCTGAATCCTAACAATTTGTAAGAAAATGTAACAGTGGCTATCTCTAGTGGGGAACCGGAGGTCAGGAGTGGGCAGCAAAGTCATTTTTCATAACATATTTCAAAAATTTACTACGTGCATGTGTTAAATTACAAAACATTTCTTTAAATTAAGAAAAGACTCTAAAGGCACAAAGCCACATATGCCCTTCTGGAGTTATTTGTGAGAGCCATGACTTTTACTCTTCGCCCAACAAAATGCCTTGATCTCCCTGTTTATATGTACTGCCTGGATAAATTCTGCCCCAAAAGCCTCACTGGAAAGAATGCTGAANCCCTCCAGGTTCCTGAAGGGTGAGAAGCTTGGGCCTGGATTATCACGAGGGGCTCCGGCTGTGATACCCCAAGCCCACCAACAACCACAGTGACAAGGAGCACTTGGGGGCCCCTCGCTGTGTGGGAGGCAACTATACACAACACACTATCTCACTTAATCTTTAGATCAACCTTGTGATACTTCACTCAAAATACCATTACAGCTATATTCTGATATGCTGATGTTCCACTTCCCTCAACTAAACACATTTACCAGTAGCAGTAATCAAAGACCGCGCTCTGCCCCCCGCCCCAACCTCCACCACCAAATGTGCTAAGATAATGCCTCTTTTCCTGCCACAGTGGCAGGAAGCAGATCAGTGATGGATTGCCAAGGGGCTGGGCAAGGGCAGGGGGCTGACTGAGGAGGGACCAGGGGAAACTTTCTAGGATGATGACAATGATCTGTATATTGACTGGGATGGTAGTCACACAGGTATATACGCTTGTCAAAATTCACTGAACTTAAACTGGACACATTTTGTTCTATGTAATCCTACCTTAGGGCTTCCCTTGTGTCTCAGTAGTAAAGAATCTGCCTGCCAATGCAAGAGACATGAGTTCGATCCTTGAATTCAGCAGATCCCCCTGGAGGAGGAAATGGCCACCCACTCCAGTATTCTTGCCTGGGAAATCCCATGGACAGAGGAGCCTGGAGGGCTACAGTCCATGGGGTCGCAAAGAGTCAGACACTATTTGGTGACTAAACAACAATCCCACCTTAATAAAAGTGATTGAAAAAAAGTACTTCTAAGGGGGAAAAAAAAGTAAGTACAAATTTTCACAACTAAATATGTAACCATCTCTCTCTCTTTTAAAAAATATTTATTTGACTGTGCCAGGTCTTAGTTGAGGCATGTGGGATCTAGCTCCCTGACCAGGGATCAAACCCGGGTCCCCTGCATTGGGAGCACAGAATCGTAACCACCAGGGAAGTCCCTGTGATTTTAACTTTTCCCTTAGCAATGATTTGTTTTACTTATGTGAACCCCCCAATTCACTCATGCTCAGGAAATCAGTATCCCAATGACATGCCACCTTCTTTCTATATTGTCTGATTTTTTTTCCCCCCAGACCTTTGAATAGCTGCCATACATCCAAATATTTAAGAAAGCACTACCTTTCAAAACTCATAGGGGATGCAGACAATATTTTGAACACGCATATTCAATGGCTGAATCCTAACAATTTGTAAGAAAATGTAACAGTGGCTATCTCTAGTGGGGAACCGGAGGTCAGGAGTGGGCGGCAAAGTCATTTTTCATAACATATTTTAAAAATTTACTACGTGCATGTGTTAAATTACAAAACATTTCTTTAAATTAAGAAAAGACTCTAAAGGCACAAAGCCACATATGCCCTTCTGGAGTTATTTGTGAGAGCCATGACTTTTACTCTTCGCCCAACAAAATGCCTTGATCTCCCTGTTTATATGTACTGCCTGGATAAATTCTGCCCCAAAAGCCTCACTGGAAAGAATGCTGAATATCAAAAGAGTTCATTTTCCTAAAAAAAAAAAAAAAAAATCCCTCTCCTAGAAAACACAGCCAATACCAGCCACTAGTCTCGACAGTCTTCCTTTGATGAGGCTGACAAAAAGCAGTTACCCAAACAACTTTGCAAATCTTGGTTTATTTCTCACAATGCATCTCTTTCTACCAATAAAGACTTTCCAGGAGGCCTCAGAGGTTAACAGAAGATTCGGCTAGCAAAACCTTCACCAGGTGCTTGTCAGGTCTTTTGCCAAGCAATCCCCCTGCAGGAGACAGAGACACTAGTAAGGGTCCTTGACAGATCAGATGTAGTTAAGAGGTACAGTAACCAGCTTTCCTGGCGGCTCAGTCGGTAAAGAATCTGCCTGAAATGCAGGAGACGAGGTTTCTGATCCCTGGGTCAGGAAGATCTCCTCGGAGGAGGAAACGGCAAACCACTCCAGTATTCTTGCGGAATACTGGAGTATCCCACGGACAGAGGAGCCTGGCGGCCTATGGTCCATGAATGGTGTCAGACGTGACTTAACAAATAAACCACCATGATGAACCTGCTTCAAGCTTCAAACAAACTACATCAACATGCACGCGTTGTGTTTAGCAATCTGCTTCTGTTCAGTGTTCAATTCTAGGACATGGTAAGTTGGTGTAAGCCGGAGTCCCTGTCTCCCCATCACCTCCAGGAAGATCCAACCAGCTATCTACGTCGTTGCCTTTTTTTGCAGCCCAGCATTAAACTGAACTAACTTGACACTTCCCAAAGATTTTCCATAACTTTTACACATACTGTTTCCTCTGCCTGAAGCACTCTTCCCAGGGTGGGCCTCTTGGTGTCCCTTCTAAGCGGCCCCACATCCCCACAGCCATCTGCAATGTCCCTGGGATTTTCTCTTCTGTAGAACACAGCCTACTATATGGTATGGTGCTACTTTCTTGCTGTTACCTATTCCCCCTTTTGTCCCTTTAGAAGATATAAGCTCAGGGGAGGCCCTTGTCATTCTGACAACAGTTGTCCTTTCCAGACCCCACACAGCACCTGCAGATAGTAACTGAGCTTGTTACTAAGTGAACTGAGTTACTCAGTTTAATAGCAACTCAGCGTGTTAGTCACTGAGTCAGTGTCCGACTCACTGCCAGCCCGTGGCCTGTAGCTCACCAGGCTCCTCTGTCCATGGAATTCTCCAGGCAAGAATACTGGAGTTTCCTTCTCCAGGGGATCTTCCCGACCCAAGGACTGAACCCAGGTCTTCTGCACTGCAGGCAGATTCTTTACCATCTGAGCCACCAGGGAAGGCCAACTGAGAAATATGGAAACGATTTAAGTATCTCTAAGCTCCACCCCTTAGGGTGGAGGCCACGAAGTCACACAATCCCGGAGGCCAGAGACCAGTTTTTTTTAGGTGGACCATTTTTAAAGTCTGAAATGCATTTGTTACAATACTGCTTCTGTTTTACACTTTGTTTTTCTGGCCGGGAGGGATGTCGTATCTTCGCTCCCCAACCAGGGAATGGAACCTGCACCTCTGGCATTGGAAGACAAACAACTAACCATTGGGCTGCCTGGCAAGTCCCAGGAGACGAGTCTTTACAAGCATTTTCCTCTGGGTACAAAGAAAATAAAATCCAAGAATGTACAAAACTGTGTGGAGAATGTGAGGAGAGACCAGCAAGGAAGCAATCCTTCCTTGACACTTCTGGGGACGAGAGAACAACTGGAGGAGAGACCGACCGCATCTCGTGTGCTCGATGAACCTCCTGGGGCCTTGATTCATGGGTTTCAGGCTATCAGGGGTCCTCCTCCTCTGGGAGACTATGGTCTAGATGGACATTCCCACACAGGGGACCGGTGCATCTTCTTGCTTTAATAAATTAATAAATACATTAATAGTTCTCATTAATAAATAAATAGTTCTGTGTGTCTTAGTAAGTAGTAGAAAATACAGCCAGCGTATCAAAGCTATGACTTCCTGCCTACTGTCACTCGGGATGAGTGTGAAATAGTCATTGGACAAATACTAGGCAAATATGAACCCCGGCAAAACGAGAAACATCAAAAGTCACGACATCCTTGCAAAGTGACATTGGAGAAGTGATTCCCACTTTACCCCATCTCCTCCGAGGCATCCTCAGGGATTCTGGAAACCCAGGTGACCTGGGTAAAGCCTTGGTTATGGAAACACAGCCCATAATCAAGACGCTTGAACGCTTGGAGGCTCTTCTCTGAACTGGTATTTGCAGTCTAATTCTCCCTGCACATTTTGGGACTTTTTTTTTCCCCAATGATTTTCAAACCGCAGAATTTACAATGACCAGTTTCCACAGGCTTTAAGGCAGCATCCTTTCTGTACAAGTAGCGAAGAGTAAAAAGCAGAGCCTTGAACACTAATGCTTTAACCGCTTAATCCCCACATGACCTTTCTTCATCTTTTAAGGCCCTTGCAGCCAACATTGCTGCCTGTACCTTTAAGAAGCTTCTTTGATTCTCTTCTGGCCCTTTAGGAACAGAACTCAAGACTCTGGAGAAGCCCAGGACACTTCCTTAGCGAGTGGCTCCATGGAGGTTTAGTAGTTTAGTAGGGTCAAGAACAAATCTCTTTGCCCTTCCGGCCACCCCCACCCCCGACTCTGAAAGGAGGAGCGGAAAAAGTCCTTCCTTGAAATGTTAACTGTTGTTTAGTTGCTCAGTCATGTCTGACTCTTTTACGACCCCAAAGACTGTAGCCCGATAGGCTCCTCAGTCCATGGGATTTTCCAGGCAAGCATATTGGAGTGGGTTGCCACTTCCTTCTCCAGGGGATCTTCCCAACCTAGGGATTGGACCCGGGCCTCCTGCACTGAGGGCGCATTCTTTACTGTTGAGCCACCACGGAAACCCTGAAATGTTAACTACAGGGGCCTTACAAAGTGGGGCAGGGAGAGGAGGATAAAGACTGAAGAATTACTGTTATTGCTTTAACATCATAATTCCAGACCAGGGACTGAATTTTTCTGTTATGGACCAAAGTACTCAAAACTCAAATCTGTTATTAAGGTTCTATCAAGATCTTCCGAAGGAGATACTCTAAAACTAATTTTTAGGTTTACACAGAAGATAACTGCCCAAAAAAGCCAACAGACACACATAGACAGAAACAGAGGGGAGGGAGGGGTGAACGGGCAGAGCGCAGAGGATGTTTTAGGGTAGTGAAAGTACTCTAATTTGTCAAATCCTATAGGACGTAGGACATCCAGGGATGAGCCCTAATGTACACTATGGAGTCTGGGTGCTCGAGGAGGTGTCAGTGGAGGGTGACCCACTGCAACAATGGACCGCCGATAGTGGAGCAGGTTGTACTGTATGCATGTGTACTAAGTCGCTACAGTCACGTCTGACTCTTTTTGACCCTGTGGGTTGTAGCCCCCCAGGCTCCTCTGTCCATGGGATTCCCCAGGCAAGAATAGAGTAGGAGAGTGGGTTACCATGCCCTACTCCAGGGGATCTTCCTGACCCAGGGATCGAACCCACATCTGCATTGGCAGGCAGGTTCTTTACCACTGGTGCCACATGGGAAGGCCGTACTGTTTGGGGACATGGTTTTCTATGGGCACTCTGAATTTTCTGCTCCGTTTTCCTGGGAATCTAAAACTGCTCTAAAATATAAAGCTTATCAATTGAGAAAAAAAAATTTTTAATCATACTTTTTACAAATTACAGTAATTTTTTTCCTCCCCCAAAAAAAGCCAGAACCCTGAAAGTTAGAAACTGTTTCTCTCTGCACAAATGCACGATACTCAGCGTCAGTTAGAGTGATGCCAACAAGTGTCCAACTTCATTCTAAGAAACTCGAGACCCAGCAGTTCTCCTGTAACTCGCTCATTCCCTCCCTGAGAAACCGGTTCAGATAACGTTGGTCCCTATTTTACTTAGCTTCCCTTTGGATTAAATGGGCCCCTACCTTGAAAGGGACCCTCCCCTCTGTCACTGACTCAATTGAAACACAATGGATGTTCTCATTGCGTCCTCAATGCAGGAGGAAGGCACTTAAAGTGGGGATCTTTTACCACCAGGATCCCCGACTCCCTGGGGAGTACTGATGGAGAGGGATGGGATACTGAGAGCTGGCAAAGGAGGTGAGGTCTCAGTGTCATCCGACTCTAACCTGGGTCAGCGTTTTCCTCCCGCGATTTTCAAAAAGTACATCAAATGTGAACAAGACCGCCCCAAACCAGCCACCCCATCTGTCCTCGGTATGCCCCCACTCTCACCCCCATTCCTTCCAACCTGCTGTCCATCACCTCCTCCCCATCAGCATGCAAACACGTTCACGCGTCTCCCATGTTAAAAATACATGAAATCCCCTGCCAACTTGTCTCGGCCCCAGCTCCCTCTAGCTCCCTTTCTCCTGGAAGGTCAAGCCCGGAACTAGCTCGGCTGTTCCTGGGTCCTCACCTCTCTTCCCTCCTTTGGCTCCCTCCCTACGGTTTCTGCCTGCCACCCCGCTGCCCGCCACCTCACGGAACTGCTCTTTGGAGAAGCCAGAGGGCATATCCCAAGGTCTCATCTTACAGCAATCTCAGGCCCATTAACAAAACCCACCACTACTCTACACCCCTATCCCCCAGTGCCCTAGGCATCCCTCACCCCGGCTGTATACCAGGCCACCCCCTTCTCTGTCCTTCCACCCAATATTCAAGTTTCTTCAGGCTCTCTTTTATTCTCCAGCTAGGATTTCTTTCTAAGCAAAACAATCCACCCCAAGTGGCTTCCATTATCATTCACAAACTGATGAACTTCCAAGTTTTATCCTCCAGACGACTTCTGCCAGACCTGTTTATCTGCCTGCTTATCTGACATGTCCCTCGGGTGTCCCTGAGCCTCTCAAATCCCTAAACAGAGCTCAACATCTGCCCCCAGGGCTTTCTCCCGCCCTCACCCCCCCACCACCCCTCAGGGGCAGGGTTGCAATAAGTAGCATCACCCTTCATCTGTCTGTCCATCGCCTGAACTCCTGTCCCCACAACACCGACCTCCGTGCCCTGAGGAGTCCACCACCCAAATATCTCTGGGAACCATCTGCTACTATCTTAGTCCTTGGACACTATCACCTCTTCCTTGCTCCAATTCCTCTGCAATCCAAGGTCCACATCTCTCAACAGAACAGAACTTGTTAACAACAGCAAAAGCACACACACAAAAAGGTCCTGTCCTCCTCTACTTAGAGCCCATGCACAACAGACCAGACCATCAGTTGTATCCGACTCTTTGTGACCCCATGGTCTATAGCCTGCCAGGCTCCTCTGTCCATGGATTTCTCCAGGCAAGAACACTGGAGCAGACAGCCACTCCCTTCTCCAGGGTATCTTCCCAATACAGGGCTCCCACATTGTAGGCAGAGTCTCTGCTGTCTGAACTACCAGGGAAGCCCAAGAATACTGGAGTGGGCAGCAATTCTCTTCTCCAGGGGATCTTCCCAACACAGGGATGGAACTGGGGTGGAGACCTGCATTGCAGGTGGATTCTTTACCAGGTAGATTCTTTACCAGCTGGGCTACCAGACACCTCTTTGATTGTTGGCAGATAAAGATTTATCTATCTATCTATCTAAAGATTTATCTGCCAGCAATCAAAGAGGTGTCTGGAGTCTATGATCAAACTTCAGAGAAATGGGATTAGTGACAACAGTCATTGATATGTTCTAATATAGTATGCTACGTCCTAATATTGATAAAATTGACACAGGAGAGAAACAGGAGGCCAAATTACCACAAAAGCCCAATGCAGACAACTGGAAAGACAGACACAGACAGACAGACAAACAAAAGGAACTCTTTCCCCTAAACCCAAGTTATCTAACACTGACCTCCCTAAAGTCAGAGTTCCCTCCCTAAGAAATTCACAGTTGCGCACTGACAACTCTGTAGTTGGAGCAAACACTACATTCTGGATGATTCTATGAAATCAAATGGATTTCTTTGCAAAAGGGTTTCTCTTTGTTGTTATGAGGTTGGAGGTGGAACCAGGGAAAGGAGGAGAAGAAATGAGGGCTCTGGGAAAGGAAAAAAAGAAAGGAAAAATCTGAGTAGGCTGGAGGTGGAGAGGTGAACACTGTCCAGATATGATGCATAGAACGGGTGGAAGTCCAGGTGTGGGGACCTCCAGGCAAGGCCAGCCTCGTCCTGCCCCCCTCATCCCTCATCCCCAGAGGGCACCACCACAGACCTGCATAGCTGGTACAGACTGTAAGCTGCAGTTAGATTGCAGCATCTTCCATAATCTTCCACCTAGTTTGCAACCCTCTGCTGCCCCCCCTCCACTGATGTCTATTCACCTGAGAGGTGAGGTGAGGTGAAGTCGCTCAGTCGTGTCTGACTCTGCGACCCCGTGGACTGTAACCTACTAGGCTTCTCCGTCCATGGGATTCTCCAGGTAAGAACACTGGAGTGGACTGCAATTTCCTTCTCCATTACCTGAGAAGCTTCTTGNAGGGACGTGGGAGGAGTGTTCAGGATGCGGAACACGTGTACACCCGTGGTGGATTCGTGTTGATGTATGGCAAAACCAATACAATATTGTAAAGTAATTAGCCTCCAATTAAAATAAAATAAATTTATATTAAAAAATAAATCAAATTGTGTATTTTTAATGAAATGGATAATTGTATTGAACACTATAGATATGTTGTCAATACTTATAAGTCATTTCAACTTTTTCAAGATCTACTTAAAAGACAGTCCAAAATTAATCCTTTAATTATTAAATTATCCTCTTCATGGTATAAAGGAGAGAACAAAAGCTTGTGGATTTAATTTTGTTTTTATATTTTAATGAGTTACACACTGGCTCAAAAGGGATATCTAGAATTTAACACGTATTTTTCTATATAAATTTTAAAGTTATTCTTTGTCTTTTGTTTTTCATTATTTTGTCATTACCACAGATGGGGGTTCTTCAGCTGGTTTATTTGCATATTTCCATTCTTTCACCTGTGTTTATAAATATTTTGTGGGTTTATGTGGGGGGGATCCTCTGTTTTAGCTCAAAAAGAGAATACTGAGGATCAACTGGAAATTGCATACTGCCCCTCTACGTTTCCTGTACCCTGTCAGTAATCTGTAATCAACTGAAATTTTTAAAAGCTATTAGTTACTGAGCACTTACTATGGGCTTTTACCACTCACAGCAGGAGTGCAGTCAATCCTCTGTGTCTATGGGCACCCAGAGTTTCAATCAACTGCAGATCAAAAGTATTTTAAAATATTGCAAAAATCACTCCAGAAACTTGAATTTGGGCTTCCGTCTATGAGGTCACACAGAATCAGACATGACTGAAGCGACTTGGCAGGCATTATAAGTAATCTAAAGATGATGCAATGTTTAGGGAGGACATTTACCAGTTATATCCAAATATGACACCACTTGCTTCCCTGGTAGCTCAGAGGGTAAAGTGTCTGCCTACAATGCAGAAGACCCGGGTTCAATCCCTGGGTAGGGAAGATCCCCTGGAGAAGGGAATGGCAACCCACTCCAGTACTCTTGCCTGGAAAATCCCATAGACTGAGAAGCCTGGTAGGCTACAGTCCATGGGATCGCAAAGAGTTGGACATGACTGAGTGACTTCACTTCACTTCACTTTATATAAGGGACCTGAGCATCCCAGGGGGTCCTGGAACCCATTCTCTGAGGATACCGAGGAACAACTGGACTGCCACCTAAGAGAAGGGAAACCAAACAACCTGCCCAAGGGTGACTCAGCTTAACGTTAATTTGGTCTCTCCTTTGGGAGGTCTCCTTTAGGAGAATGTTGGTTTTGCTCCAAATGTCCAGTAAGATCGGAGGCACTTTACCTGCTTGCCTTCCCTTCACTTTTCTGCTACTGTGCCTTTTCCCTTCTCACTGAAGCGTCCTGTAAACCTTGTGTTACCCATTGTCACAACTAAAAGGGCTACACGTCGGTGGCGGCCACTTCCCAGCGAAGCTCCTGCAGGAAAAGTCGCGTGATTCCAGGACGGCAGTGCCTGGGCACTTCGCCTGTACCATCTGGGCAGGAGCTGGCGGCCAAGGGCAGCCGCCAGGAAAAGCCTCCGTGGGAAGCCTGTCATCCCATGCCAAGAGGTAAAGCCTTGCCCCATAAAGTACCTCAGCATTATTAAACATTTTCTATTTGTCAAGCACTTTATTGTCATTTTTATTGGCTCTTTTTACTAGGCATAACTGCATCAGAACTGTGTACACTCTTTCAATTAAGTGCTCTGGCTCAAGTGGGAAAAGACAGAACTACACAGCTCTCCGTGGGGGTCAGTCCTCAGCCACTGCAGGGGGGGCTCCAGGAGCTGGGCTTCACTGTGAGGAAAGATCCCCCCACTCCCTGTCAGTCTGGCTGGAGCTGTGAGCCACTGACATCTGGAGCACTGCTGGACCATTCTACTTCACCCTGATCCAGAAGGTTCTCTTGGACTATCCTAAAACACCAAAAGCACGAAAATCACATTAAGACTCTCAGTTTTTAAAAGACACATCCATCCACATACTTGTGCTTCAGTGTACTTTTTTCTTTCTTTCTTCAGTGCCTGACAGCAATGCTTTTATAACTTCAGCTAGGGAATTCCCTGGTGGTCCAGCAGTTAGGACTCTGTGCTCTCACCGCCAAAGGCACAGGTTCAATCCCTGGTCGGGGAACTAAGATTCTGCAAGCCATGAGGTATAGCTAAAAACCACAAACAAAACAAAACAACCTTCAGCTATACATGACAGCCCCAAAAGCAGCACTGTCAAAGGGCCTAAACCTAGACTTGGAACTTAATTCCTCGGGAACGAGGTGAACTTGAGAAACTGCCTAACCTCTCTAAGGGTCAGTTTTCCTCCTCTGGAGGATGGGTATAATTCCAGTTCCTACCCTTCCCCTTCATGTTTTTTTGTATAACATCTTGACTCTGCCTAGATCACCACTCACATCCCAAGGGGTGGTTCTAAAATCCATCACTCGAGATATCACAGGAGTTATCATACGTCGGGTCACTTGTCTGCCTCTTCCACAAAGCTGAGTCCTCCCAGGTCAAGGAGTTTATCTGTGTCCCCACAGTCTATCCAGCCCAGTGACTGACACTAGGAAGGGCCCTGCAAAGCTTCCTTAGAATGAAATCACATATTAAAAAGCCCTTTGCAACCCGTAAAGCACTATTCTCACGAGGACGTGGCAGCCTACTTCACGCTGGGACAGCTGAGAGAGCCGGGAACTAAGGCTTTCCCACAAAAGGTCACAGAAGTGAGAAGGCTTACATTTTGACAAGGCAAGATTTTCTTTCTTCTGAGATTTTACATTTTCTCCTCACACACTTTTAAGGTTTAAGTGTCTAGTCTTTCAGTTTGGTCAGGCCACCTTTGGTCCCATTTCTTAGACAGCAATACACACACTGTTTACTCCCCAGGCTTTACTGGTAAGCAGTCAGTAGCTGCGCCAAGACCCCCATCCCCTCCCCCTCCATCAGGTCCTCCTCCTGACTTGCCTACTGCAGTTTACACTGTAGGTATTCCCCCTGTAGCGTCTCCAGCGTCTTCCTTTAACTATTTCTAAGCTATTTTTTACCTTCAAATTCCTGCCCTTGCAGACAGTAAGTGCTCAATAAATGAATCCTACTTTCAGAGTTATTTTGCATAACATCTTGACTTTTCCTAGATCACCACTCACATCCCAAGGGGTGGTTCTAAAACCCATCACTTGAGATAGTAGTTAAATGCACAAAAAGGGTCTAGGATTCCATGATCCTCTTTGTTAAGTTTAAAAAAACAAACAAACAAACTTGAGAGACATACCTGGAAATTCACCATCCTTCCTCCTTAAAAAATAATCCCGAAACTAGTGAAATCACCAGCACTATGAACATCCTACTATTAGTTTAAAAAAAAAGGCAATGTGTGAAGGAACATCATGTTGAGGAGAAAAGAAAATGAAGCTAGCATAATCCATTTTCTAGTATTCTTGTTACACTTTTATTTAGGTCCCTGTGTTTCTGCAGCAACATGTTTTCCACTGAAAAATAAATATACTGCCAGTCTCTCATTTTTTTCTGGAGTAAAAAACAGTGAAATATTTGTTCAAGATGGAAAGAAAATAGCTAACATCTATTTATATATAATTTTGTCGGAAAAAAATCACAAGATAGAAACCAACACTCTAGATGAGCTGGCTTAATGAAATTAATGGAAGTATTAAAGTTATTAATAATTAATATAATTCTAAAACCCACAAACTTACACTATCGGGACTACGATACTGTGATTATTTGAAGAGCAAACTAGAGGTAACAGATCCTGTATGATAACAGCGATCCTTTCTATTTTATAACAGCGCTCACTCTGTCAAATTAAAACAAGGCAAAAGAGGTCACTAATTAGTCAGAAATGCTGCATCTGAACACCAACCAATTACCCTGATTCTGCAGTCTATTCAAAACATGTGTTAGTAATAGTACACATCAACTTTAAGTAAAATTTCTGTTGATTTTGTAGTCTCCAAGACCAAAGTCAAGAATTAGAAAATGATAATCCAATTACACCAGGAGGGAAACACAACAATATAACAGAAGTTGCAGGCAAATACAGGCCCTACTTCTAAAATACTGGAATTAAAATTTATGAAAGCTATTGCCAAAACAACCTTCATAATGTTTTAAGACTATGTATTATGATTGCTTCCCTTAATCCCAAACCATTTCAAATAAACTTTCTTGTGAAAAGCTGTCAATCTCCATCTAAGCCAACTTTTGTGAATCCCCTAGAGTCTAAGCAGCAATTACGCCTCCAGAGGGTGCCTTCTACCCCCTCTAGCAATGGGAAGGGTCTGCAGAACAAACTCAGAAGAAAAGTGTAGACTCTCAAAGAAAAGTAGCGGGGAGGGAAAAAATGGCTTTGGTGTAAAAGGACACCTGGATGGACAACTGGAGGTGAGCGAGAGGAAGGGGGTCTGGGAGAGCCACAGTGCCAGAAGCCTCCGGGGACTGCCTCATAGGAGACCAGAGGGTGTGCTACGGGCCCAAGGCAATGGATGCCCCAGGCGGCAGAAGAGCCTGTGCAGCATCTGGATGAGCAATTCACAAGAGAAACACTGAAGACTGGGACTGTGACTTCGTCAGCAAGATCAGCCGTTTTTCATGTGTTCATCAAACACCCCAGAGTTAAGCGATTTTCAAACAGGAATTCGTTTAACACTGATGACCCAGGAGGTGAGGATGACCACTGTCCCCACATGATTCAGGAGGGAACCAAAGTGCAGGCTGGTTCTGGGCAGAGCTGAGATTTGTTGCTGGCAGTCTGGCCCAAGTCTGCTCTTAACGTGCTCTGTGATGGGGCGTCTCAAAGAGTCTGGCTGATACTGTCCCCAGATTCGGCAGAGACTGGGACCACATGCACCCAAATGGAACCACGGTAAGTACTGGAAATAGTCTGTGTTCTTTTTTTTTTTTCCTTGCTGTATTTTAATAAGTTCTTACATTGCTCTAGCAAAGCACTTAAGGCAATGATATGAATCTAATGTTATACCATCCTCTCTTTACTGGATTATTTTATACAAACAGCTAAGGGTTGTGGAATCAACAGCCCATGGATTTTAAAAGCAGACTTCAGAATCTGAGAGTCCTGGATTCAAATCCCAGCATAGTCACTAACCAGTTTTTAGACCTTCAGGGAATTAAGTCAGCCTCTATGAACCCTGGATTCCTCCTTCGTAAAGTGGAAATAATAACCACAACTCCTTGAAGGACTGTGTGAGGATTAAATTAGACCAAGTAGCCCACTGCTCCCAAGTGATGCAGAGGCTGCTGGTCGGGGGGCCAGTTTAAAGCCCTTGGTTCATCTTGGTTATTATGAATGCTAATGATTACACTCCACTTCCTGACTACAGAGTCAGTCAGAGGTTGAGACAGTTGCCATCAGACTCTGCAAGGAGGAAATCACATTTGCATCTGGATTGCGGCCCAGTGACATGACAGCCTTGCAGCCTCACACCTGCCTCGATCTGGTCCAATTGTCCACCCAGAATGGCAAAGAAGCCAGGACGGTGAACCAGCTCAACGTCTGTAACTTCCTTAAAAACTACATGCCAAAAAACCACAAGTTTAGGTATCAGAACTAATCCACAAGCTCAAGAGTCCACATGGGACCCAGAGCTATAAATCATTGTTTCCTCTGTCTTGTGTTAAGAGAGGAGGGATGGGGATGCATGGTGAGAGCCTGGACTGAACTAGGTGAGTTAAGCTGGATGGGGGACACGTAATAAAACTAGAAATCAGTAATTATAAACTTCCAAACTAGTCTTGACATTCGGGAACCGAATTATTCACAAAGGAAGCAACACTTATCTCTGCCATTCTCCCACATTCCTTTCCGAATTCCTCTCCTTTCTTCCCAGAAGCCTACAGCCGGATGGTCTCATCAATCTGTCAGCCCTTTACAGGTAGCATATTTCTGCCTCCTTCCGTACGTGCCTAGAGCTTCACTGGTGGCTCAGGTGGTAAAGAATGCAATGCGGGAGACCTGGGTTCAATCCCTGGGTTGGAAAGATCCCCTGGAGAAGGGAATGGCCACCCACTCCAGTATTCTTGCCTGGACAATTCCATGGACAGAAGAGCATGGAGGGCTACAGTCCATGGGGGTCACAAAGAATCGGACATGACTGAGTGACTAACACTTTCATGTCCACTTTCCTTCCTTACAGACCGAATCAAACCACCCATCTGCCAGGGTTCATGGCCAGGTGATCAGGGGAAAGCAGTCATTCAGGGAGTGAAGGAGTCTAGATATTCCCAGGAAGGCTTGCCTTATAAAGATGATTTTCAAAGTCTATACTTGGGTGGAGATGGGGCTGTTGACGGAGAAAAAACTGAGAGGGCTTGGCAGGTGCCCAGGGCGCTCTTCAAGGTTTCCCCAGTTTCTGAGGATTTCAGAAATGGACTAGACATAGGAGATACTTACGCCACCCTGCCTTCACACCTTTGGGACCTCACTGTACCCCCTCACCTACATTACCAAACTCATTGCCTGGAAGGCCCACGGAAGCTGAACTGCTTCCAGCTGCTAAACACAAATCACAAATCTCAGAAAGCAGTGGGTTTCCAGAAAAAGGAAGTTCCCACTGGGGTTTGTAAAGCAGCACAAGAGCAAACTGCTGTGACAAAACCTCCAATTGAAGCTCAGACACTCTGGCCTTCCAATACTGGAAGATGTTATCCATACCCATTTGTTTCTGTGACCCAAGACTCGGACAAATTTAGGGTAGAATAGAAAAAAAATTATGATAAAAAAGATAATCAATCTCTATAAGAGTTTGCTGTCAGATACAAATGGATCATTTTTTAGGGGAAAAAGAAAAGGTTTCATCAGATTGTTAACACATAAGCCAAAAGGAATAAAGTCTGACTGTAAAGAAAGTGTTGAATAGAAAGCCAAGCAGAATTACTGAAAACCTAAAACACATCTAATGAGGGTGGGCCTCCAGTAGTCCAAGGGGATTCAATCGGGTCACCCATATAGTCATGGGTGCTAGGCAAACCCCCCTACATGCAGGTTCAGTTTCAGCCCATAGCCCCCTGCTCTAGTGAGATATCTCAAAAAGTTAAAACGCCTACTTATTTCTAGACCATAAGCAGCTCATTCTCTTCTCAAAGGAGACCATCTCTCGAAGGAGAATAGCCAAAGAGAAACTTTGGCAACTCTGGAAACCCAAACGGCCTACAACTTTACAAGTTCATCTGTTTCTCCCTCAACATTCGCGCATCAAGCAGAGAATCACTTCGGCTTGGAAGCTCGTCCTCTGAATCCAGCTCCCCTTGCAACCCTTAGCAGGTAGCAAGACCTTCAGGTAACAATGGCTGAGTGGAAGCCGGCATCTTTAGAAAACCACTAGTGTTAAATAAAAACATCAGCACAATGTTTCAAATTCTTAAAGCCGTTTTCTTTCATTTCCGTTTATTGAAGCAACCAATTTCCCTTCTTAGACCAATCACTTCGCGCCTCTCTACCCCGTTATCTAAACTCTCCAAAGGACGACTTCCCTGGCAGTCCGGTGGTTAAGACTCTGCGTTTCCAATGCAGGGAGCACAGGTTTGCTCCTGGTTCAGGGAACTAAGATCCCACATCCCTCAGGGTATGGGGGTGGGGGCAGCAAAAAAATTATCCAGAGAAGTCTTTCAAATGGCATCCTAAATAATTGGTACGATGCAGTGAATGACTGAACGATCAAAGAGAACGATCAAAAAAAAGAAAAAGGAAAAGTTCTACATACCTAGTCTATATGTCTGGTCCTAAGATTTTCAACATAGGTAATCACAAAGCAACTTCTATATCAACTTTGCTTTTGAAATGGCGATGCAGACACCAAATGATAACTTGAAAATGAACTCTTCATAAATCACTGAAATGGAGCTTTGGCCTAAATCAAGGTGAAAATGTAAGAGGTCTCATATACAACATGCAGTCCCATTTGAAGAAACTCTTCTTGCTTGAAATCTGTCTACAATGATGAGAGGATGGCCTTTTATGCAACATTTGTCAGGGGAGCCAGATTTTAAATCAAGGTGATCCAAAGATTTACATTTAGATGACTGGCATCCACTTTCCCCTTTGGCAGCGAATAGTTTTTCTCCCTTTTCTGGATTAGATTTGATAGTGAGCTAACGTGTGTGCATGCATGTACACTCAGTCACTCGTCATGTCCGACTCTTTGTGGCCCCATGGACTATAGCCTGCCAGGATCCTCTGTCCTTGTGATTTTCCAGGCAGGAATACTGGAGTGAGGTGCCCATGACATATATGTGGGTATGTATCAATTTAAAATAATACACCTGAGTACTCATGGCAATATTAATACTAAAGAGTAAAATACAGATGTCTTTCCCAAACGACTTGCAAAAACAGACTTTCACAACATTGAGTGTTTTACCTTTTAACTGTCTTTATTTTAATCTCCTTTAATATTTAATGAAGCCAACATCTTGCCAGTGAGACTATTTGCCAAGTGGAAAATGATTAATTTATAAAGATTTCTGGTACCAAAGCCAAAATAGTAAGTGTTCAGCAATTGTTTCCTAAAAGAACAAAGAAACTTCCACACTTAGGGTAATGCCACTTAGTTCCTTTACCAATTTGAACTTTCTATAAAAGAGAGCAAACATTCCTGCATGAGAAAAAAGAATATAGCCACAAAGTATTATTAAAAATCAGGAAAATATCCATTTTACACAAGGTGGTTAATCCTAACCGCTCCAGATAACCTACCGTTGACATAACTGTTAAATACACCCTTTTGTCTCAACTGAGGGGCTTCCCAGATTGCTCAGTGGTCAAGAACACGCTTTGCAATGCAAGAGACGTGGGTTCGATCCCTGGGTCAGGAAGATCCTTTCCTGGAAGAGGAAATGGCAACCCCCTCCAGAATTCTTACCGGGATAATCCCACGGACAGAGGAACCTGGCAGGCTATAGTCCGTGGGGTTTAAAAGAGTTGGACATGACTGAGCATGAACGTACCTGTCACATTTACAGAAGTTTGATTCCATCTTTAAGAAAAAAAAAAAAAAGAGTATCCCACCTGCCTAGTCTCCAAATTCAAAACAAGACTTTGGCGATTATTTCAATGACACATAAAATGCATGATTTTTTCAAGTAAGTAGTTAGAACGAATATTTCTTCTTTCTTCCCGCATGACAGCACCTGAATGAAGACTGGATTTCCAAGTGCTGTCAGCATCCAGCTTCTTCAAAGGCAAGGTCATGAACCACTGGGTGTGCCCCACGGGGAAGCTGCTCTAAATCTCTAATCTTAGAGGTTCGAAGGACAGACTCTGGTCCCTAGTGAAGTCAATGAAACAGAAAACACTGGATGTGTACCACCAACTCCAGAATCTCGCCACTGATAGGTTTCCTACTTACAGAATTCCTTAAAAGTATTTCTGGAGGTAATCTGGGTTAGGGTCAAGAAACTTCAACTGAGGAAACCTTTCTCATAAGTTTACAAANTGAAACAGAAAACACTGGATGTGTACCACCAACTCCAGAATCTCGCCACTGATAGGTTTCCTACTTACAGAATTCCTTAAAAGTATTTCTGGAGGTAATCTGGGTTAGGGTCAAGAAACTTCAACTGAGGAAACCTTTCTCATAAGTTTACAAATGCTGCCAAGTGTTGATGAGGCAAGAAAAATGCCACATTTTCATGCAAAGAGAATAGCTATGAAGAGGCCGAATAGGAGACGTGCTAAGCCTTTAAATATATACCATGTAATCTCCACCTAGGAGTTAGGAAGTTGTACCAGTAAGGAGATCATCTTAGACACAACAGCTTTGGGTGGAGGAGGGGAAAGAAGACTATCTCTTACTTTGAACACAGACATTCAAGAGATTAAAGAGTGAATCAGTTAAGGTAACCATCACAACCACCAAGCCTCCACCCCCTTCAAAATTAAATAAAGCCAGGAACTTCACATGAGTGGAAGAATCACAAATTCCATAATCTCCATCAATCCTTACGTGCATTCATTTGTCAACCAGTCCCGTAAGTGATACACTTATGAACACCCTCAAGAAGTAAAAGAGTAAACGCATTTACAGTGACAGGCTCTTCATTTGCTGAGAAACTGCAGATACGATGAAAGACTCAAACAGGGTGTCACTGTGTCATCAAGTAGTCCTTAGTGGAATTCAGTGTGACTCCACTTGATAAGGTCTAGCCTGTACTAAGGTTAGACAGCCTATGTTTTATAATTAAGTAATAATGACTGAAGCTCGATGTATACAGGATATTTCCTGCGGATTAATGACCAGCCAGAGGAACCGCTGACTAAAGTGATGCCTTAGGCCAGGAACCCCAGCCAGTCATTAAACCCCAGGAAATGCCCTGAACCTCAATACTGATTTTAGGGGAAAAAGTTTAATATCAGCTTTGTACTTACATTGAACATGCATCTCATACTTAGAATGCTCAGACTTTTGAAGGGAATTCTACAGAAGTTACTAAATACTTCCCTTAAACTTCTTAATGCTGATGAAAAACATTTTTACTTTAACATTAGCGAAAGCAAAGAAACTTTTTGTAGTGTTTTAACTGCAAAGGACTTAGCTAAGATACTGTTTGAAAGGCATAGTGATAACATAACTGACATATGGACATATGGACACTCCAAACTATATTTAACTTGGGAGTTACCTAACAAGCACTCAAGAGTAAAAGCATCAGTGTCCAGGTTTATAGAAATGACTGATCTCACTCAGTTAAAATAAAAGACTGTGACAGAGTGCTGTAATTCTTAGAACAAAACCAAACCAACAAAACAAAGGTCCCTCATCTTTTGTGGATTCCATGTGTCTAGAGTCAAAAAATCAGTAGAGAAGACGCCAGGGGACCAACTGCTTCATTGTTATTTCAAGCAGATAGGTACTTTAATAAACTCTCTTAGGCTTTTAACTCTTAATTAATCAGACGCTACTTGAAATCAGGACATTTTAAGGGTTTTACTTTATCAGAAGAATCTGATCATTTACTTCTGCTTTCAAAGAAAAAGCAAATCCAAAGTTTCCATCCTTCCAACTCCCTAAACCACCTCGTGGTCTGTCAGAAACTGCACTACAAGCACAGAAAGACACAGAGCCTCCTGGTCTCGTGTATCTTAGAGAACTCTGGTGTTTACAGCACCATTCACAAACCCTTTCTCAGTTGGCCTTGAGGCTTGCTGATTAGCCAGTAAACGTCTGAAAGCGTCAGTTTATCCAGAACTGGAATTTCCACTTTGGAAAAAGCATAGAGGTACCTGACATCTGTGCCTTGAAAGGCCTGCCCTACACCCCCAAACTCAGGGCCAAGCTGTAAAAACCCAGGGGCTACTCTGGTCTGAAGAAGAGGAGGGTCCCCAAGGACCTCTGCTTTTTGGCTGCTACAGCACAGTATCCAAAAGATGAACCTAAGCTTTAAAAGAATATGAATATATTATTCTAGGAAAAATAGTAAGACAAATATCCATTGAACCTCTAATCTCAACCCAGAAGTCTAACAACTTTGAATTAAATAATTTCAATGTTCAAATAGCTCCCTTATCTTTGTTAAGGATCCTAAAGCCCAGAAAGGTGAAGTGATTTACCCGGGGTGGCTCAGCTTCTGAGCTAGCTTACTTCAGAGTTCTTTCCACT
>SJYV01038068.1:874215-914086 GCA_006410875.1 Neotragus pygmaeus | reverse complement strand
CCGCCCCGTTCAGAGCCTCGGCGTAGCAGCCCTGCGGGGCGGGCGAGCCCAGTTTGGTACCGATGCCGGCGATGCTGTTGAGCGTGGCGATGGAGACGGCGCCGATGCAGTGGTTGGTGTAGGTCTTGGAGAGTTTGGCTGCCTTGGAGAGCATCTGCATCCTGGTGCCCAGCAAGTTCTTGCCGATGGCTTTGTTCTCGTACCAGGTCACATCGCCCTCGCTGCAGTGGTCCCGGGGCCGCTGGAAGAACGCCTTGCACAGGGGATTGCGCTTCGACAAGTACTTGACGAAGCTGGCGTAGGGGCAGAACTCGGTGCCCGTCTCGTACATGCGCGGCAAGTTCTCCTCGTCGCTGCTCTCGGCGCGCTTCTTGCTCCACGACGACGAGCGCGACTTGTGGTAGGGCCCGAGGGACTTGAAGTAGACGAACTTGCGGCCATCCTCGTCCATGGCCAGCCCGAACGAGTCCTCCTCCAGCTCGCGCTGGTTCTCGCGGCCGCGCGTGCAGAAGTACATGCACGTCTCGAACCAGACCTTGTTGAGCAGCCCGAAGGGCGTGTTGGTGCTGAAGACGCTGGAGGTGTAGAGCTTGCGCAGGTCGGCGCGCGTGATGGCTTGCTTCTGCACCACCGGCCCCGCGCCCTGCTCCTCGAGNAGAAGTACATGCACGTCTCGAACCAGACCTTGTTGAGCAGCCCGAAGGGCGTGTTGGTGCTGAAGACGCTGGAGGTGTAGAGCTTGCGCAGGTCGGCGCGCGTGATGGCTTGCTTCTGCACCACCGGCCCCGCGCCCTGCTCCTCGAGCTTGCGGATGACGGCGGCCAGCGTCAGGTTGGCGCTGCGCAGCTCGGGGTCCTTGGTGAGGTCGAGCGTGCGGCAGTACGGGGGCTCGTTGAGGTAGCGGTTGAGGGAGCTGCGGATGCTGATGAGCGACGACTTGCTGTACAGCTGGCCGCTCTTGGAGCGGGCCTCGGCGTAGAAGGAGCGCAGCACGCGGCACAGCGCCCCCTTGTCCATGGTCTCGAAGTCCGGGCTCTGCGCCTTCTCACTCAGGTATTCCCGGAAGATGCGCACGGCGTAGCGGGTGGCCAGCCGGGTGTTCTCGCTCAGCCGGGCCCGCTCGGGGCGCTGCAGCACGTCGGGGTCCAGCTCGGCGCCGGCCCCAGGCGGCCCGCCGCGGGCCCGGGGCGCCAACAGTCGCGGCGGCGCCTCAGGCTCCAGCGCGGCGCTCTGGTCCATANTGCTGGGTGGGATTGCGGGCAGGAGGAGAAGGGGACGACCAAGGATGAGATGGCTGGATGGCATCACGGCCTCAATGGATGCGAGTCTGAGTGAACTCCGAGAGATGGTGATGAACAGGGAGGCCTGGCGTGCTGGGATTCATGGGGTCGCAAAGAGTCGGACACGACTTAGCGACTGAACTGACTGAGTGACATCTAATATTACCGCATTGTGATCAGAAAAGATGCTTTACATGATTTCATTTTTTTAAAAAAAATTTACCAAGGCTAGATTTATGGCCCAGGATGTGATCTATCTTGGAGAATGTTCTGTGTGTACTTGAGAAAAAGGTGAAATTTTTTGCTTTGGGATGAAATGTCCTATAGATATCCATTAGGTCTAACTGGTCCATTTCATCATTTAAAGTTTGTGTTTCCTTGCTAATTTTCTGTTGGTTGATCTATCCATAGGTGTGAGTTGGGGTATTAAAGTCTCCCACTTTTATTGTGTTACTGTTATTTTCCCCTTTCATACTTGTTACATTTGGTTTACATGTGGGGTGCTCCTATGTTGGGTTCCTGTAAAAAGCCATTTTAAAGCCCCTTGACATCTGTATTCCTGAGTGTATATTAGTGGGTTAAGACTTGGAGTGATAATGGTATAAAAGAGGGTAAGAAATTTATCAGCTTTGTGCATGGAACCTTTCTTTGGTTGCAAGTACATGTAGATGACACTGCTATAAAAGAGGCTGACCACAGTGAGATGAGCACCACAGGTGTTGAGCATCACAGGTGCTATTCACCTTCTTCCACCCTCTGCCTGACTTGATCTTAGTCACAGCTTGAGTGATGATTCCATATGAGACAAGAATGAAAAATAGTGGCAAAACAAGGTAAATTACTCCAAGTGTGTAAATGGTAACATCCATTACTTTGATGTATGCACAGGCTATCTTAAGAAAGACAGGCATCTCACAAAAGAAGTTATTGAGTGTGTGACAACAAAGCAGCAGTGAAAAGGCAAAAGCGCTCATAGTCAGGGCACCACACATGCCAGTCAACCATGATGCCGCTGCCGTCTTCTTATAGAACTGAGAGTACATGATACCAGGTAGTGCAGGGGTTGGCAGACTGCTGCATAATGATCATAGACCATGGCAACCAATAAAAGGTTTTCTGTTGCACCAAAGTCAAAGGCAAAGAAGAACTGTAGGATATAACTTGCATAAGTAATTAATTTGTTTGGCCCCCACAGATTTATCAACGTCTGGGGAACAATACTAGCTGTGTAACAGATATCTAAAAATGTGAGGTTAGTGAGGAAGAAGTACATGTGTGTATGAAATCAGCTGTCCAGAAAAGTTAGCAGGATAATTGCTGTGTTGTTTAGCAGAGTCATGACATGGAAGAGCAAAATGGTCACAGAGATAATGGGGTCCAGTTGAGGTTGATCGGAAAAGCCCAGCAGAACGAAGTTAGCACCTGAGCTGGCATTGGATATGTCCACTATCTTCACTTTTTGACATTTGTAGAAAGGGGTAATGAAGAAACCAGAAAGTGAGTCAGTGAAGTTGCTTAGTCATGTACGACTCTTTGCGATCCCATAGACTGTAGCCTACCAGGCTCCTCTGTCCTGGAATTTTCCAGGCAAGAATACTGGAGTGGGTTACCATTTCCTTCTTCAGGGGATCTTCTCAACCCAGAGATCAAACTGAGGTCTCCTGCATTGCAGGCAAACGTTTTACTGTCTGAGCCACCAGGGAAGTCCAAAAAGGGGAAAGACAGATTATAAAATTTTATTGTTCCTATCGCTATGGGTCGGACCTNCTTCAGGGGATCTTCTCAACCCAGAGATCAAACTGAGGTCTCCTGCATTGCAGGCAAACGTTTTACTGTCTGAGCCACCAGGGAAGTCCAAAAAGGGGAAAGACAGATTATAAAATTTTATTGTTCCTATCGCTATGGGTCGGACCTACTGAACGACTTCACTTTCACTTTTCACTTTCATACATTGGAGAAGGAAATGGCAACCCACTCCAGTGTTCTTGCCTGGAGAATCCCAGGGATGAGGGAGCCTGGTGGGCTGCCATCTATGGGGTCACATAGAGTCGGACACGACTGAAGTGACTTAGCAGCAGCAGCATAGATGACTCAGTACTGTGAAGGAATAGTGTTTACCAACAAAAAGCTCACAAATTACAGAAAATGTCTTACTTGACCACTTTGTGTTCAGTTAACAAGCTGAGTAATGAACTGTGTTCCATCATTTGATTAGCTAAAATGATCTATCACCCTATTGCCAGAATTAGAAATGCCCACCTGTTTGTTTTGGGACTGTCCATTTTGTTTCAATCATCTGCAAACCAATAGTTTGAATAATTATTACTTGATAACATTTCAATGCCTGGCCTAGCAGTTCCTTATTTATTACCTTTTTTAAAATAGAAAATGTCTTGATCTACTAAGCTGTCATTTTTCCAAATAAATCTTGAAATCAATTTATTTTGTCTGAAATATCTGTATTTAAGTTTTTAAAAAAAGTTTATATTTAAAATTTTCTTTTTGAAGAATACAGCATGTCTCAGTTTATTAAAGTTCTCCTACTTTGGTAAAGATGAATATAAATTTTTCATAAAAATATTCTACACATCTTAATTTTATCTTTGTTGATGTGCTTTACTTAATTGCTAACTTGATAGGAGAGCTGTAGATTTTAAATATTTATTTTGTATATTCTCTCTTTGCTGAAACTATAGGGACTTGTAATCATTTTCATATGAATTTGTTATATTTAAAAGTAGTGAATTGTTATTTTAAAATAATGATTGTTTTGTTTCTTCTTATTTTGGAGGGTGTATGCATACATCTCTCAGCTGTTAACAGACAAGAAAGTCTTGTTGATATTTGTTCTTAAACATTTTAGTTCAGATTCTCATTTTTATAGATGCAGAAAGCAAGGTATAATAAATTAAGAAAAGAATTAATAGTGTGTAACAAGGAAATGGTCTGTGCAAGGAAGCAAGTTATAATAAATTAAGAAAAGAATTAATAGTGTGTAATGAGAGAATTGGGCTGTACAAGGGTTCTGACCTGATAAAAGCCAATTTGGTCACCTTCAGCTTTCAGGTTATTTTGGTAGATAATCAGTTCCTGAAAAGCTTGAGATGACTACAGGGTTAGCATTTCCCCTGCCACCTTTTGTCCAGGTTGTAATGAAAGTGACACTGACCAAATCGTACCACTCATATGGAGGTTTATTAAGCAGACATTAGCAGGTAGGCATATATTCTACCTGCTAGAATAAGACAGCTGTGCCATATATTCTATAAGCTCATGAAGTCCCAGTTCAGTGCCATTTCAGATGCTCCACTACTACCTTGCATAAAAGGTTTATTGAAGACATGATAGCAGAGGCAGAAGTTTGGTTACTTTCAGGTCCAAAAAAAAAAAAAAAAGGCAGGATGTAAGTCCATTTAGGAAACAAATCTTGGGCATTGTCACTAAAATTTTGGTTCCATACCTTTTTGATTCTTACACCTCTCACGCCAGAATGAGGAGTGTTTCTATATATGTTAGACAGGCCACATATGTTTGATACTACTTTTAACTGATAATCCACTTGAACATTAATTGTTAGGCAAATTAGCCAGATATCAGGTGTTTGCCAGGGTCCAGCCCCTGTGGATCCAGGGAATTCAAAGGTGGGGACAGAGTCGGCATCCTTGGAAAAATACATATTTAATTACAGATATATAGAGAGATTAGAAACAGATAGTGTAGTAGGAGCAAAAGAGGCTGAATAACTTGGTTTACATGGAATAGCATGCATGCTCCAGATGGGAATTCAGCCAGAAAAATGGGGAGCAAGAAAGAACAACATGGGGGAGTCAGTCTTTCCAGGAACTGATCCCATTTCTTTATTTTTCAGGTTTTCTTATACACCTTTTGTTACATATAGGGATGAATACAGAGTCTCATGGGGGTCAGCAGTCCTGACCTTTATCAAAATCAGGTGCTTTACATAAAAAAAAGGTCTTAGGGGTTTTTACATCATCTTCAGGCCATTTCTGCCTGCTGACATTTACAACCCTTTTTTTTCTGATAACCAAAAAACTTATTTTTTCCAAGGGTGTTTTTTCTTAAACCAGGCACCACCCTCCAAATAAAGTTGCATTCCTATAGGGTGAGGGTGTAGTGAGTTACAATCAATAAAGGAATTTATTTAACCCAAGGTTAACATGATCAATCTTAAAGGTTAATACTTATTTCTCCTATATGCTAGTTATATTCATTATAAAGGCAGGGAATATGGAGATTTAGCAGCAAACATCAGCCCAACAAATGAAAATCCTTTCACCAATATTCCCCTTAAGATCTGTTTAGTCTTAAGATAGTGATAAAGTTACATTTGTGCATAGCAAGGACACAGTGATTTATAACAAAGTACAGTGATCTATATCAAAAGAGAAAATTCATTAATTCAAAAAGTCTAATATTGCTAACATCNTATATGCTAGTTATATTTATTATAAAGGCAGGGAATATGGAGATTTAGCAGCAAACATCAGCCCAACAAATGAAAATCCTTTCACCAATATTCCCCTTAAGATCTGTTTAGTCTTAAGATAATGATAAAGTTACATTTTTACATAGCAAGGACACAGTGATTTATAACAAAGTACAGTGGTCTATAACAAAAGAGAAAATTCATTAACTCAAAAAGTCTAGTATTGCTAATATCAAAAACTACTATATTTCCTTTTCTATATCCCAAATACATTGATTAATATATTCCCAGGTGCCTAAGGATATGGCAATCATTGACTCAATAATGAGAAAAGCCCTATACTAATTAAGACTTTCAAAATCCTCCAAAACTCTCTTTGCTGTTTATAGTTGAGAGGTTGTCACACAAGTTAGTCTGTCCGCAGAGAGGTTTGACCTGAGACACCCTTGTAACTGGAGCTGCAAGTTAACTCCTTCTCTGAGAGAAATGGTTATGGGGGAGAGCCCCCTGTAAAGTACTCTGGTTTTGGGGTAGATGCTCAGGAACAGGGGGTGTCCTGAGGCTTGATCACGCCTTTGCGTATGCCAAGCTTCCTTCCTCATGACGTTTGCCATGGGCGGAGTTCCTCACGCTGGCCCCCAGCAAAAGAGTGACATCTTTATATATTAAAAAAAAATACTCCTTAACTTTATTATACTAATGCAATAAAATGAGAGTGAAGGCAACTGAATTTGTACACTTAAGGCACTCAGTATTTTGTGTTTAGCCTCTCTAGGCTTTGCATCTTCTGTATCCGGGTTATGTACATGGGCATGGTAGGCTTGAGGATGAGACAGTGTCTGTCTGGCAGCCACAGTGCTCCTGGCTCCTGCTCTCTTCATTGTGGAGCCTTGCACTGTGTCCCCAGTTGTATGATTGTTTGCACCCAGGGTCTAGCCATTCTCACAATAAACCGTTCTTTGGAATTTTACAAAGAAATCATTCATGGCATCCAAACTGAAAACTGAAGCCCATCCCGTCATTTTCCATTTATGACTCTTGTTTAACTAGAAAGTCATTTATGAACAGTGTCCCATGTTTTCTGTGCAATCTGAAGTAGCAGATGGCAGGCGTGCATATTACCTGGTTATCTGAAGGCTACTTCAGTAACTCGCTGACTCATTTACACGGGTCCCTCCTTGGAGCCAGCTACAGAAGGCGTGGGAGGGAGGCAGGCAGGCAGGCCTCCTCCTGGGGAAACCCAGGCCTCTGCCGATTCATTGCTGCCACCTGCTGGGGTGGGGAAGCCGCTCAAGTGAGAGCTGACCATCCGGACCCTTTGAGAGACCTGTATGTAGTTCCAGTGCTAACCAGGGACCCCTAAATAAAAGTTGAAACTGTAGAGCAGTACACCCGTCAGTGTAAGGTGGTGTTCGATGGTGTCGGTTAACACACTCTCCAGCAACAGTGAGGGTCAGAAAACTAAATAACACGCAAGGACCCCAAGATCCCAGAGCATTAGAGCCAGAAGAAGCTTTTGAGCAGTTGCTATGGACTTTAGTTGAGTCAGGCTCCAGGGGGCTTGTGAATTGCAGTTTCCCATGCCTGGTGCCAGAGGTTTAATTGACTCAACCTACAGTGGGGTTTAGTTCACAGGCCCCAGTGAAGTTCTGGGGCAGGTAGTCTAGCATCACACTTGAGAAAGGCACCGCTTTCAACATTATCAAGCCATTATCAGCCATTTTAAAAATTAGTGCCTCATTTCCATAAATTAAAAATTTACATCTTCCATCAATGGGATGAGTCACTGTAATGTACCTGTAACTGGTTCTATGAAGCATACACACAAAAATTCTTGTTTGGCTCATTGGTTGTATAGTGGAGGGAGGGGATTCATTTTAAATATTTAATTTTTCTCTCTTCCCCAAGAAGGAAGTACGGTAATTTGTCTTGGTTTATGGTGAAATGCTTTTTCACCTTGGGCATTGGCAAGCAAAGATGGGGTTTGATACTACATTTTTCATAGCCATCATTTTCATGCCTCTAGTGATCATTTGGGTAATACCTGAATTTTCAGGTGCCTGAAATACCATGATACAGATTCTGACCTCCGTCATTTCTCACCCCTATCCTCTGGTGAACCCAAGCCCAAGAAAACTGCAGCCCTCAGGGTTTTTAACATATTTTATTCTCCCTTCCTCTGTCTAGGCAACCTTGGGCATGTGATAGAAACAATATTAAACATACATAATGACTTAACCTTATTACACAAGAAAAGCAAGTGCCCCAATAGCAAATTTGAGGACTCACCTTAGAACTGAGAATTCTGGGTGTCTGTCATGTGCTTGCTTCATAGAAAAATAACATATGCTCCTGCTTCTAAAATGACTGTTTCCTATCCAAGAATAACCCTGTCTGACTGTGAACTCAGTGATACCACGGAACTCGAGGGCTCATTACACTTGGTATACTGTGTAAATTAAGTACCAGCAAATGTATTTCCTTCTAAACTCTCTTTCCTTCTTTTTTTTTTAAGCTCTCAAGGCTGCTGGCATTCAGGACTTCTAAGCCCGTTAATGCAAATAATCATATTTAGTGCATTATCATGTATTGTATGCAGATAATCAGAAAGGCAGTTTATTGAAATTCATTATAGAGAAATCTAATGGGGCTTTCAGAATCATAATTTTTGTTACTTGTAAACGTAGTTTGGTGTATCATTTTATTTTATATTTTTGTTTCCTGCCTTCTTTATCTCGTCTGTTAAGGTTATTTTGGTTCTGTTTTTCAGTCATACCTGAAGGACATCTTAAAGGAAATTGGTGTTCAAAATGTAAAAGGGATCCACAAAAACACGTGGGAACTGAAGCCAGAATACAGACATTATCAAGTGGAAGAAAAAAGTGATTAAGAAGATTGGAAGCCCGCCTAACAGAACTAAAGGATGATGAGCTGAGCAGACAGCCCTGATGTGTGAATCCTTGAGCACTATCTATTACAGGGGGGACATGACTGGTACTTTAATTTCTCTAGGTAAATTTTTTAAACAATAATTCTTGTAAAGTTGCTTAAATGATTTTTGAGGGAAAAGAACACCTTTATTTATATACTTGTATTAAACCAGATTATTCATGATGGGGTGGGGAGTTGAAAGGTTTTTCTTTTTAAATAGTAACTTTAAAATGTAAAATTAGGAAATGTTTTCTAAATGAGGACTCCCTGTCTTTGCGTGAAGAGTTGAAGTGATATAGATCCAAAGTGATTGGCACAGCAGGAAAAAAAAGTAGGCAACTCCAGAAATTCTGAAAAGGAACTTAAGAAAAGTTCCTTATTCTGAAATTATCAAAGAGCAAGGCTGTCTTTTTTTTTTTTTTAAACAGGTGATTGTGTTTCATATTTGCACATATTAATGAAAGTATAGCATTTGGGTGTGTACTAAGGTAGCAGTTTGTTTTGTTTTGTTTTTTTCTTTTTCATCATTAGCTTATTTTACCCTAGTGACAATGACATGAGAAGTGGAAAAAGTCGTGGTCAGTTGTTCTTTCTTTCCTCTCTTCTTCTTTTAAAGTAATTAGAAATTAAATGCTTTTCCAGTTCGGGATATACATCCCCCATCATAAGCTTCTCAAAGATGTTTACTGCACACTCAGCAAGCCTATATTGACTAGTGTGTGACAAAGGCTGTTTACCACCTAAAGGAGGGTTGGAGGGGTAAGGTTGATGTGTATAGACAAACAGGTTAATGTCAACTCCTGGGGAATGAAAGTGTTTGTTTTGTCTTTCTTTTTAATTAGTTTTAAATAAAAACAATACCTATCCATGGTATTACATAGCACAGAATGTTATATATTCAGTTCAGTTCAGTCGCTCAGTCGTGTCCGACTCTTTGCAACCCCATGAATCGCAGCACACCAGGCCTCCCTGTACATCACCAACTCCCAGAGTTCACTCAAACTCTCGTCCATCGAGTCAGTGATACCATCCAGCCATCTCATCCTCTGTCATCCCCTTCTCCTCCTGCCCCCAATCCCTCCCAGCATCAGAGTCTTTTCCAGTGAGTCAACTCTTAGCATGAGGTGGCCAAAGTACTGGAGTTTCAGCTTCAGCATCATTCCCTCCAGAGAAATCCGAGGGCTGATCTCCTTTAGGATGGACTGGTTAGATCTCCTTGCAGTCCAAGAGACTCTCAAAAGTCTGCTCCTACACCACAGTTCAAAAGCATCAGTTCTTCGGTGCTCAGCTTTTTTCACAGTCCAACTCTCACATCCATACATGACCACTGGAAAAACCATCCAAAAGCATATCCACAAATAAGATCACCAAAATGAAAGAAGCTTTAGCAAACTAAACACAATTAAGAATTTATTTTTACTTGTTAATGTTGTCAGCTGTTTCAGTATGCTTACAACCAAGAAGCAGCAAATGCCAAAATTTTTTGTTATGTAATTAAATCCTGGAAATAATCTGTCCACTGAGATAAATATTTTCCTGTATTATTTTATTTTTTAGCAGCAGACTACTGAAACTGAGACCAGTGTGTTAGATTTTTTTGTCCTGGGATTCCCAGTGAAATAAAACTAAGGAAGGTGGTCCCATCCCCTCTCCCACCTCCAGCTGTCTTATCCTGCCTAACTGTGCTGTAGTAACCAAACATTGTATCTCCATTACCTTCCTTTTTTTTTTTTTAAGGTGTTTGGTTTTTTTTTTGATATGGGCCATTTTTTAAGTCTTTATTGAATTTGTTATAGTATAGCTTCTGTTTTATATTTTGGTTTTTTGACTGCAAGGCATGTGGGATCTTAGGTCCTGAGTCAGGGATCGAACCCACAGCCCCCGCACTGGAGATGGAACCACTGGACCACCAGGGCCATCCCTCCATTACCTTTCAATTCCNAGCTTCTGTTTTATATTTTGGTTTTTTGACTGCAAGGCATGTGGGATCTTAGGTCCTGAGTCAGGGATCGAACCCACAGCCCCCGCACTGGAGATGGAACCACTGGACCACCAGGGCCATCCCTCCATTACCTTTCAATTCCCAGTTACTTAAGGCTCAGTGTAAGCAAGCAGGTGGGTAATGGTGTGACGTATCTGTGTACAACCGAGGGTTCTGGGCACCTGTTGTTTGCTTTGTTCAGAGTATGTATCTTCCCCCAAACCTCGTCTTTCTGGATGTGTGACACTGCTCTGAAACAGACCTGTGTCTCCTCCACCCCAGCCTTTTGTTTTTGTAGTGTCGGCGCCTGCCAGAACTTGGCTGCTGGTAGAGTTGCCAGGGCAACTTTGTCTCATCTAAAGCTGCGCTTTGGTTATTTTCTGCCAACTTGGTTCTGAAGCTTGTTTTAGTTACCTTGTACCTTATCACACTGACAGTATCTTATCTCTTAAATACTTACTATCTTTTCGGTAGAATAGGTGGTAGACTGGTGCCATTCCTGATTAATTTTTTGAAATTGCTTTCTTATTTAGTACAAAAATACAGCTGTGGGTCAAGAAGGAGATTCTCTCTTCCACCTGGGTTCCCTTTTTCTTTTATTTCAGGAGTCTCTTGCTCTGATAAACATGGTTTTGGCAGCCAAAAACCCTAAACCCTTATAACCACTGTGAGATGGCGAGAGAGGAAGGCTGATGAGGGAGATATACACCTGGTAAGATGTCCCATTGTAAGACAACAGGAAGGCCATATGTAATCAATGAGATTGTTAAACTCAACCAGTGCACACACTTTGGGGATATTTTAACTGACAAAATGTAGTCAGATTGTGGTTGCTTGGGGAAAGATTTGAAATCACATGTTACCAGTAGCATCCAAAGTGATATATCTTTAAAAAGTAAACCAGCTTAGCTCTATTTAATCAGAAGCAGCTATCCTGGATTTCAGCAGAGGTGCAGTTGTTCCTGATGGTCTGTGATCACATTTTCTTTGAAGCCATTTTCATCACCATTGGTACATATTAATGAAAATAAGAGGAAACAGTTCCTGGCAATGTATCAAACCCTCTAAAATATTATCTCGTTTAAAGAATTAGCATGGAGAAGTAGATAATGTCCATTTTATAGAACCATTTCCTGCCCAACGTATTATCATGAGTTACCAGTCCCTCTTTAGGAGAATTCTGCCCTTTGGGGATAAAGTGAATGCTAGAGTATACCTTNCAGTATTCTTGCCTGGAGAATCCAATGGACAGAGGAGCCTGGCGGGCTACAGTCCATGGGGTGGCAAAGAGTCGGACACGACTGAAGCAATTGAGCACCCATGCACATGAGTTCATTTGTTGAAAAAACGGAACCAAAGTGATATATGAACATTTTGTAAATGTACCTAAGAAGCCTAAAACCACACACAAAAAAGATCTTCTTACCAACTCCACCTTCCATTCTAGATGTTTCAATGACACTGGTTGGCACACCCCAGATCTTTCTAGAGGATGCTGCCTTGCTCACAGCCACTGCTGAAGAGACAGATTTGTCAAGCCAGGTTCATTCTATCACATGACCAACACCTTAATGGACTGGATCAAGGATAGGTCCTTACACAACCAACCCCTAAGCTACCTAGAAGCCTGTATCGAAACTCCTGAACCAAACAATCTCTTTCTCTAGGAATTACAATGAAAGTAAGTCAGGCAATAGGGAGAAGACAGGCCGTCGAGACAGCCTGGTCCTGCTCCTGGAATGAGCATCTGCTGAGAGCCCTGGGGCTGCTCTGTGTCTGGACTCCAGGGGAATGACTCTACTGGAATCCTGACCTTGGGTTTCCGTGAGGTTTCATTTCTGTTACAATCCCACTACTTCCATACAGTTAGTCACCCCAACTTCTTTACAATTCCTCTTGCTTACAACCAAGAGCTTATCTACACATTCACCCTCTGCCCAGTCCGGCTCCGGAACCTTAGACTCAAGGCAAGTCACCAGAGTTCATCCTCTGCCCAAGACTGCAACCTGGACCGCATCCCTTCCTCCTGCTTCCTGCTTGCTCTTTCTCACCCTCCACTTCCGTCGAACCATCCAGACCTGCCAATTCTAAGTCACCGTTTGCTTTAAATCCATCTTCATCCAAGTGTGGATTAATTGTGTTTCCCTCTGTATCAGTCAGTTCCGGCTGCTGTAACAAAATACCACAGACTGGGTGTGGATTAGACAGAGATGCAGTCCCTCATAGTCCTGGAGGCTAGAAGTCTAAGATCAAGGTGCCATCAGGGCTGGTTTCTGGTGAGACCTCTCCTCCTGGCTTAAAGATGGCTGCCTTCTCCCTGCATCCTCACCTGCCTGCATCTCTCCACGTGTGTGGAGACAGAGATAGAGGTGGAGATCTCTGATATCTCTTCTTATAGGGACATCAGTCCTATTGGGTTAGGGCCCCCCTCCCCCACCTTATGACCTCATTCAATTTAATTACCTCTTTATCGCCCTTATCTCCAAATACAGCCACACTGGGAGTTAGGTCTTCAGCATATGGATTTGGGGGCACAAACTCTGTCCATAACACCTTGCAAACCTGCTCTTCCTCACACCTCCTGTCTCTGCAGGGCACCCAAGCTAGGAACCTGGCAGACACCATTACTGTTCCCCCGCGTTCACGTCAGATCTATTTCATTCGGCTCATGTTCCGCAGTTCCAATGCCATCGCCCTAATCCAGGCATCCTCCACTGTTCTGTGACTCAGGAAACAGAGAAAAAGCCAAGACTGAGGCTGTACCAAGCACGGAGGAGGGTGGGGCAGCCTCCTCCCAAGTCCAAGCTGGGATTAGCGTCTTGTCCTTAGATGTCCACGGGACGCCTTTATAACCTTTAGTTTGGCCATCTGTGTAAGCTTTTCTTCCTTGAAAACCAACAAATGTGAGCCACCCACCACTTCCCAACACCCACCCTACCTTCCACCCTTGTTGTTGCTGAATCACCAAATCATGACTGACTCTCTATGACCTCGTGGACCGTAGCCCACAAGGTTCCTCTGTTCATGAGATTTCCCAGGCAAGAATTACTGGAGTGGGTTGCCATTTCCTCCTCCAGGGGATCTTCCTGACCCAGGGATCCAACCCGAGTGTCCTGCATTGCAGGTGGATTCTTTACTACTGAACCACCTGGGAATCCACCTCCGTATTTGACACGTTCCCACGTATNTACTGGAGTGGGTTGCCATTTCCTCCTCCAGGGGATCTTCCTGACCCAGGGATCCAACCCGAGTGTCCTGCATTGCAGGTGGATTCTTTACTACTGAACCACCTGGGAATCCACCTCCGTATTTGACACGTTCCCACGTATCTGTACTTATCTGACCCAACTCATGTCTTAGAGGCTTTTATCAAGCCATCTCTGATCTTTGTCCTGTGCTAATACTTCCATATTATTTTATTATAATAATAGTATCTCCACGTAGAAGCTCCAATGTGCCTGTGTCTCTGTGTGTATTTTTTAAGGGTCATACAATATACAATATCAATTCAAAACAAGCCTAAAGGCAATATCACTGAACATCAAAAGGAAAAAGAGATACTTGTAACTGTATCTTAGAATGATAAGATAATGAGAGGTCTGCTAAGAAATTAGACCAAATTTTCTTGAAAGAGTAGCTATTTGGGGAGTAGATGAGAGGAAAGGAGGTGAAGAATTCATTAACATTCAAAGGTCTGATCCTTTGAAGACGAAGACTGCCAGGTGAGACTGCTAAGTATCGGATTACTTTCTAATTAGGTATCAGATGTGTTCCAGATCACCTCCATCTCTGGCAGACTCACTTTTTTCCTGCAAACAATTGAATTCTTTCATTCATAACCTTTCCCTTCATATGGATATGGTTGGTTGGTTCTAAGGGGACCCATCAAAGGGTTTGGAGATCATCACTGAATCAACTTGCTTCTATATATTATATTATGCAAATGAAATCTTTATCCTCCATTCTGTTTTTAAAATAGGAGGAAGCAATTCCCTCTTTGAATATGGAGCAAGACTTCCCAGGATATACTCAGGACCTTAGATCCCTGAGAAATACAGAAAGCCCCACAAGAATGTCTAAGGTACATTAAAGTTTGTCATTTCCATCTGCAAGAAATAAATGTACACTCCTCCTGTTGACTTTTATTTTGTGGGGCATTGGTTTGATTCTTCTGAGTCCCAGCTTACTTTTTTGAATAAATTAGACTATCTTTATTTTGCTGCTGATGCTTCTGTGGGGGTGAGCATGCTTTGTTTTTCCAGAACTTCTTCCCTGTGGGATGTTAACTGTTAGTGCCAATTTTTTTTTTTCCCAAAAGAAGTTGGAAGAGTCAGGTTTAGCACTGAGGATTATTAACTCAGCAGTAGTTGCTAAACTCTTTGAAATCATTAGATGAAAGCAGAATTAGATCTGCACTAAGTATACATGTCATTGTTTTTTTGTTATTATTGTGGGAATTTGTCATTCGAAGATTATTTTATTATTGAATAATTTTCTCTCTGGATTTCTGACATCTTCAGTTCTATTTAGGAAAAATGTGTTTCTTTCACAAGTATTCTTAGCATTTTGTACCCCAAATAGATGTTTATCTTAGTAGAGTATGAATCCCATGGGATATAGTCTGTTTCTTGTTTTCCTCCTGAATGCCTAACATAAAACCAAGCACACAGTCGGTGCACCTACGATCATGTGTTGAACTGAACTGAATCTAATGGCTTGCCATTTCAAAATGTCATCAAACAGCTGTCATTAAATATTGTTTCCTCTTGCATTAAATCAACTCAAAATGTTGGCGTTATAAACAATTTTTCTTCCTGAAATTCCAATTTGCAACCCTTCATAGTCTGTCCAAGGATTCCAGCGAGGTATCTGTGACCTGGGTAGGGAAGTAGGAAGCCCGATTCCACTGGGGCACCTGGGTCTGCCTGGGCTCCTGCCCTCTGTTTTCCCTGGCTGCACTTCCTACCCACCCCCAGGTTCACACCTGCACTGCAGAGGCATCAGACCAGTTCCACCGAGCTCCTTCTGGCTGTCCTAAAACAAACCAACAAAAGCTTGCCACTCTAGGTTCACTGCCAGACTCAGAGTTGGTTAACAATTCACCGAGAAAGACAGCTCTGAAATTGCTCCTGCCTACAGAGGGTGAGAGTGGGTATATATAGAGACTTCCAGCTTGACGAATCTGTTGGGGAGATCTGAATTTGCATTTGGGGGAAGGAGTTTGTTCGTTCGTGGAGCGACTGTAGGAACGTTGTGCTGGAGCAGCCTGTGTGCTGGCACTTGGAGGTTGGACTTGACTCTACAGGCTCTGTGGTTTGATCCCAAAGTCACAGCCCACACTACTGGCATTTCCCCTGGTGGCTTGGAGACTCTTAGATGATAATACTCAAGCTCTGTTTTGGAAGCAAGGTTGAAGGGGAGATGGGAGGGCTGTGATGAAGCTATGTGTTCCTTTCTGCCCAGGAATCTGTGCCCCTGTGTCCTCAGGCTAATTAGGCATCATCTCTGAAGTGGATGCCACAAGGAGCCACTTCCTGAGACAATACAAGGGAACATCTTCCCTGTAGCAGGAGACCCTCTGGGATCCAGGGTCGAAGGGAAATGACTCTGAAGGTCTCCTGCAAACCCTCTCCCAGTAGAGTTGAAATGCTCCTGAGGTTTCCCTCGACAGTAGTTGCCTAGTTGTCCACTATTTTTTTTTTTAAAGATGTATCCAAACATCAGCTTCCCTGGTGGCTCAGTGGTAAAGAATCACCTGCCAATGCAGGAGACACAGGTTCGATCCCTGCTCTCAGAAGATCCCCTGGAGGAAGAAATGGCAACCCACTCCAGTATTCTTGTCTGGGAAATCCTATGGACAGAGGAACCTGATGGGCTACAGTCCATGGGATCGCAAAGAGTCTAAACTGTTGTTTATTTAGACCGAGCTACTAAACAACATCTAAACATCAGTGTCTCTAGAGTTGGAGGGTTTCTGCTAATCTTTATGTAAGGATAAGAAACATCCAGGCATTTCTCATTGTTTCAAGAAATGTGTTACTAATTCTAAAATGTTGAAATTGGAAAATTATTTACATACAAATTATATAACTACCACCCCGGAATCTATTTGCAATTCCAACTTGCTTTCTTGAGAGTAAGGGGGTAGAGGAACTGTCATAACTCCAAAGAAAGACTCATCTCAGGGGTAATGAGAGGGAACTGCTGCTGTTACAGAGACGCAGATCTACTGCTTCTTTTACAATTCCCGCCATGTTGGGCAACATAGGGGAAGGGGATTAAGAGGTACAAGCCTCCAGTTATAAAATAAATGTCACGGCAAAGTAATTGTATAGTGTAAGGAATATATGGTCAATAATGTTGTAATAGCTTTGCATGGTGACAGATGGTAACTCGACTTCTCATGGTGATCATTTTGTATGAAATAAAAATACCGAATCACTATGTTGTACACCTAAAACAAATATAACATTGTCTGTGGATTGCAATTTTTTTTAATCCATAGCAAATTAGAATTGAATACACACTGAAGATGATGATTTTCTATGTAAAGAAATAGATGTCTTTGGTTGTGTGTGTATGTGTGGTATAACCCCATGAGAAGAAAACCATCAGTGAAATGATATCTTTTCAGAAAAATATTGTTTATAAAATTAGTATCAAGATAACCAAGGCCTTACTTTCTTAAACATCTGTAGGACTTTAAACTAGGACATTTTAGATTGTTTTCTTCTCTGGCCACTTGAAAATTCATTCCCTATCAATTTCCTCTCTACTTAATAATGCATGATTAACAGATTCCATAAGATGATGTTAAATGAAACCCCCCAAACAGCAAAAGTAATATAAGTGGAATTATCAAGGGGAAAAGAGTGGAGAAGTTAACAGTATAAAGGGACTAGCTCATGCAATTTTAAATATTCTTTTTCTTCAACATAAAAAAGAAAAAAAAAGAGGTAGGTAAGGTGTAAAGGCAGTTCATTTGTATGATTGCATCTAAAAGCATTACACCATAGAATAATACAAATAAAAAATAAGGTAATTAACAGGATTCACTGAGAGCTTAACCAAGGTCAATGCTGGGTTTGCTCCCTGTTAATTTGTTAACTAATTTGCTGCTAGTGATAGACTTTTGAGACTGAGCTCAATAGAATGGAAGCTGAACCCTGAAAGCCCAGCAAATATCCCTAGTATCTTCTTGTGTTTTGTTGGTACTGTTGAAAAATCAGAAGTTGCATTTAAATGTTTCTTCTTTGTGACAATAAGCAGTGTTATTTTTCTTTTCTTCCTTTTTTCTTTTTGACATAAAAATTTGCTTTGGGTTGAGGGGAAGGGAGACGTATTACTATTTAACATTTTAAAAAGTCAATTAGCATAGCCTGTTCATGGATCCTACCTCCAGTGCATAAACATCGTTTTATTATTCGGACCAGACGGGGCAGGCACCTTTAATAATATGAAATTGACCTTAGTGTGATGCACTAGTGTCTACAAAGCACTTTCATATGTTTTATCTCATCTCAACTTCACCACAAAGCATGAAGGAGTGCTATTGGTATTCCCCACTTGACACAGAAGAAAACAGAGGCAGAGAGCATTTAAATAGTTTGCACCCAATTATTTAACCCACGTATTAAGATGCAGCAACCCCAATACTTGGACCCCAAATCCTGTATTTCTTCACTACTCCAGATCCCACCTAAAAAATTACAGTATTCCGGGGGTTCTGAGAAATAAGCTTAGTGCTTGGAGCAGAGCTCCACTCAGTAACTGATAAAACCCACTCAAGATCTTTCCCTTCCTGACAATTCACAGCTCAAATGTCAGGGAAAAGAAACGCTTCCTACCCCTCTCGCCTTTCTCCCACCCCCGACAACACTGTTCTATTCCATTCAGGCTGTTAGATTCCTCTTGCAAAGCATTTGGGACTCCAGTCGGGGAGGAGGGGGCACTTTGCCTTGATTCTGATGGCAATGACAACTAAACTCTTAACATTCATTGTTGAGGGGGAAGTCGGCACACAGAATATTCACAAGGAACAGAAAATTCCCGACTCACCTCTGGTTATGAAAGAATTCCTCTAACTTGATCTTAACCCTCTCCTGACTCAGATCCAATATCACAGATGGAAATTTAGTTCGGAATTTAGATCGGAACTTAGGAACCTAGTTTGGAACTTAGAAAGACACATTGCTTATAAAGTTATTCACTCACAGATAATTGAGTAATATACTGAGAAACTAAATTAATTAGACATTGGCAGCCAATTAACGAAAAGATCACAGGGATTTGGCACCAAGGCCAGCCAAAGTCATGTGCAAGTTAAAATTCTGGGAGAAGTCAAGAGCCCATGAGTAAGAACAGATGATCTGTGTGCAGTAAGAATTTAACTTCTCTGAAACCAAAGCTCCTTGACAACAATATTGAGGAAAGACCTATTAGTAAAATCACTGGCCCACAATACCTATCAGGCACTATTCATGTGCTAAGGAGTACAGCAACTAGTTCCAAATAGAGTGAGCTAAATACACTTTGGAACAACCCAGGAGGGCCTCTGGAAGATGGTGGAGGGAGCTTTGCGTACCCATTGGGAAGTGTTTGTTAAGGCCTTTGTATATTTCATTGTTGTCATTTAGTCACTCAGTTGTGTCCGACTGACTCTTTGTGACCCCAGGAACTGCAGCTGGCTAGGCTCCTCTGTCCATGGGATTTCCCAGACAAGAATACTAGAGCCAGTTGTCATTTCCTACCCACGGGGGAATCTTCCCAAGTCAGGGATTGAACCTGCGTTTCCTCCATTGGCAGGCGGATTCTTTACCACTTAGCACCAGGGAAGGGGAGGGAGGGACAAACTGAGAGAGTAGCACTGACACACACACGTGCGTGTGCACGTGCGCGCGCACACACACACACACACACACACACATTACAATGTATAAAATAGATAACCAGGGGAAAGCTGTTGTATAGCACAGGGAGCTCAGCCTGGTGCCCTGATGACCTAGAGGGGTGGGATGGTAGAGGGGTGGTGGGAGGAAGGCTCAAGAGGGAGGGGACATATGTGTACATATAAGTGATTCATGTCGTTGTATAGCAGAAACTAACACAACATTGTAGTTATACTCCAATTAATAAATAAATAAATCATAAAAATACCCATATTGTAATGAAAACGTTAGTGTTGAATTTATTGGTATTCTGGAATCATTTACGTGATTTTGCATATTAACTGGCAGTCATAATATAACCCATTTCAAACAGACATTTCTTAGGAAAAAAATCACAGGGTAGCAAACGTAAGCTTTGGTAAAACATCCCTGCTGCTGCTAAGTTGCTTCAGTCGTGTCCGACTCTGTGCAACCCCATAGAAGGCAGCCCACCAGGCTCCCCCATCCCTGGGATTCTCCAGGTAAGAACACTAGGTTGCCATTTCCTTCTCCAATGCATGAAAGGGAAAAATGAAAGTGAAGTTGCTCCGTTGTGAGACCCCATGAACTGCAGCCTACCAGGCTCCTCCGTTCATGGAATTTTTCAGGCAAGAGTACTGGANGGTAAGAACACTAGGTTGCCATTTCCTTCTCCAATGCATGAAAGGGAAAAATGAAAGTGAAGTTGCTCCGTTGTGAGACCCCATGAACTGCAGCCTACCAGGCTCCTCCGTTCATGGAATTTTTCAGGCAAGAGTACTGGAGTGGGGTGCCATAGTATGCCATATTGTCTTTTAAGGGCTTCTCTGGTGGCTCAGTGGCAAAGAAACTGCCTGCGATGTATAAGACTCGGGTTCAATCCCTGGGTTGAGAAAATCTCCTCGAGAAGGAAATGGCAACCCACTCCAATATTCTTGCCTGGAGAATTCCATGGACAGAGAAGCCTGTGTCCATAGGGTCACAAAGGAGTCAGACACAACTTAATGACTAAACAACAACAAAGCATTTTTTTTTAATGGGCAGGAAGTGTTGGGTGCAGTCTCCAAGAACAAATTAACTCACTGAGTGAGTTTACACCGAATGCAAAATAATAGATGGTATTTAATTCTGCAACCATTTAAAGAAATTGAACCTCATGCTAGTGGTAAGGTTTTTTTAATTCTTAGATGGCACTATTAAAGAATGACAAGTGAGATTTCTCTCCGCGTGAGAAAATTACCTCAGGTAGTTCAAAGAGAGTGAAGTCACAGGCATGCTACAAACCAGTGCATGAGTCAGATTACAACAAGTTCTTTTGATTGGTTCTCATGCTCAGTTGCTTCATTTCTCCAACTCTTTGAGACCCCATGGACTGTAGCCTGCCAGAATCCTCTGTCTGTGGGATTTTCCAGGCAAGAATACTGGAGTGGGTTGCCATTTCCTTCTCCAGAGGATCTTCCCGACCCTGGGATCAAACTCATGTCTCCTGCACACCTCCTGCATTGCAATGAGTCACCGGTTCTGGGTGGTAATTTATTAGAGCTAGAGTTATCAGAGGGCTAGTGGATTACTTTACCAACAAAGGTCCGTCTAGTCAAGGCTATGGTTTTCCCAGGAGTCATGTATGGATGTGAGAGTTGGACTATAAAGAAAGCTGAGAGCCGAAGAATTGATGCTTTTGAACTNAGAATGGGAAAGACTAGAGATCTCTTCAAGAAAATTAGAGATACCAAGGGAACATTTCATGCAAAGATGGACACAATAAAGGACAGAAATGGTATGGACCTAACACAAGCAGAAGATACTAAAAAGAAGTGGCAAGAATACACAGAAGAACTATACAAAAGCCCCAGATAACCACAATGGTGTGATCACTCACCTAGAACCAGACATCCTGGAATGCAAAGTCAAGTGGGTCTTAGGAAGTATCACTACGAACAAAACTAGTGGAGGTGATGGAATTCCAGTTGAGCTATTTCAAGTCCTAAAAGATGATGCTGTGAAAGTGCTGCCCTCAATATGCCAGCAAATTTGGAAAACTCAGCAGTGGTCAAAGGACTGGAAAAGATCAGTTTTCATTCCAATCCCAAAGAAAGGCAATGCCAAAGAATGTTCAAACTACTACACAATTGCACTCATCTCACATGCTAGCAAAGCAGTGCTCAAAATCCTTCAAGCCAGGCTTCAATAGTATGTGAACTGTGAGCTTCTAGATGTTCAAGCTGGTTTTAGAAAAGGCAGAGGAAACAGAGATCAATTTGCTCACATTCGCTGGATCACAGGAANCTCACATGCTAGCAAAGCAGTGCTCAAAATCCTTCAAGCCAGGCTTCAATAGTATGTGAACTGTGAGCTTCTAGATGTTCAAGCTGGTTTTAGAAAAGGCAGAGGAAACAGAGATCAATTTGCTCACATTCGCTGGATCACAGGAAAAGCAAGAGAGTTCCAGAAAAGCACCTACTTCTGGTTTATTGACTATGCCAAAGCCTTTGACTGTGTGGATCACAACAAATTGTGAAAAATTCTTCAAGAGATGNTAGGGTCACAAAGGAGTCAGACACAACTTAATGACTAAACAACAACAAAGCATTTTTTTTTAATGGGCAGGAAGTGTTGGGTGCAGTCTCCAAGAACAAATTAACTCACTGAGTGAGTTTACACCGAATGCAAAATAATAGATGGTATTTAATTCTGCAACCATTTAAAGAAATTGAACCTCATGCTAGTGGTAAGGTTTTTTTAATTCTTAGATGGCACTATTAAAGAATGACAAGTGAGATTTCTCTCCGCGTGAGAAAATTACCTCAGGTAGTTCAAAGAGAGTGAAGTCACAGGCATGCTACAAACCAGTGCATGAGTCAGATTACAACAAGTTCTTTTGATTGGTTCTCATGCTCAGTTGCTTCATTTCTCCAACTCTTTGAGACCCCATGGACTGTAGCCTGCCAGAATCCTCTGTCTGTGGGATTTTCCAGGCAAGAATACTGGAGTGGGTTGCCATTTCCTTCTCCAGAGGATCTTCCCGACCCTGGGATCAAACTCATGTCTCCTGCACACCTCCTGCATTGCAATGAGTCACCGGTTCTGGGTGGTAATTTATTAGAGCTAGAGTTATCAGAGGGCTAGTGGATTACTTTACCAACAAAGGTCCGTCTAGTCAAGGCTATGGTTTTCCCAGGAGTCATGTATGGATGTGAGAGTTGGACTATAAAGAAAGCTGAGAGCCGAAGAATTGATGCTTTTGAACTGAGGTGTTGGAGAAGACTCTTGAGGGTCCCTTGGACTGCAAGGAGATCCAACCAGTCCATCCTAAAGGAAATCAGTCCTGAATGTTCATTGGAAGGACTGAAGTTGAAGCTGAAATTCCAGTACTTCTGTCACCTGATGCAAAGAGCTGACTCATTGGAAAAGACCCTTATGCTGGGAAAGATTGAAGGTGGGAAAAGGGGATGACAGAGGATGAGATGGTTAGATGGGATCACCAACTCAACGAATATGAGTTTGAGTCAACTCCGGGAGTTGGTGACGGACAGGAAGGCCTGGCATGCTGAGGCATGGAGTCGCAAAGAGTCAGACACGACTGAGTGACTGAACTGAATTGAGTGGGTGTCACATCAGGATGACTGATGCTTCTGTTAAAACTGATCAGTGCGGGAGGGGGGTCCTGAGACAGATGAGAAAGGTGGGACTTGCGAAGTGGAATACGGATGGATATCAATGAACCTCTTGGGTTAGAGCTGCCTAATACTCCAGTGCGGACTTCCCAAGTGGCGCTAGTGGTAAAGAAGCTGCCTGCCAATGCAGGAGACAAGACATGCAGGGTCAATCCCTGGGTTGAGAAGATCCCCTGGAGGAGGGCATGGCAATCTACTCCAGTATTCTTTCCTGGAGAATCCCCATGGACAGAGGAGTCTGGTGGGCTACAGTCCATGGGGTCAAAAAGAGTCATACATGACCAAAGTGACTTAGTATGCACGTATACTTCCTTTAAAATGTCTTTCAGTCAAACACACTGCAACTCTTTATTCAGGAATGACCAGGCATGCTGGAGATCCCAGAGATATTAAGTACAGTAGACTACGGTCTAGACAAGGAGCTCCTATTTTTGTGGATTAAATGCAGTTTCAAGATGGTTGTCAGATCAGATCAAGCTAGTGTGGAAACTGAAACAATGCCGGAAAATCTCAAGGAAACAAAGGCCCTCCTCGAAATGGCGTAGGTTCCCAGGAAATGTTAAACTGTTGTTAAGTTAAAGGCTGATTTTCTAAGATACAGACTGTGCAAATGTACTGTTAGCTGATTCATAGAAACTGGTGGTTCTAACCCTATTAGAATCAAGGCTTCCTTTTCATAACAAATATCTTATAACTCTTTCTGTCCTGCAACACAAGTCATAGATACTATAACTTATCTACATACAGATTCTCAAAAATCATCATATTGTTAGTAGAAGTAGTCCAATTTATAAAGGTAGAAAGTAGCATGGTAGTTGCCAGTGGGTGGAGGAAGGAAGGAGAGTTATTTAATGGGTCTAGAGTTTCAGTTTTGCAAATGAAAGGAGTTATATGGATGGATGGTGGTGATGGTTGCACAACATGAGTGTATTTAATGTCACTGAATTGTTTACTTCCCCTGGTGGCTCAGACAATAAAGAATCTACCTGCAATGCAGGAGACCCAGGTTAAACATACCTAAATGTTAAATGTATTTACCGCAATTAAAAAAAAAAAATCATTATAGTGACCTATATGTAATGTAAATGAGTAATTTATTTTGAAATAATTCAATTAACAAAATGTTAATGCCTGGCCACAACTATGAAAACATGAGTTGATTAGAAGCTGGTTATCGGAATTGCCTGATGGTCCAGTAGTTAGGACTCTGAACTGTGGGGGGCCCGGGTTCGATCCTTGGTGGGGGAACCAAGATCCCATAAGCCATGCAATACAGCCACAGCAACGACAAAACAAACAAAACAGAACAAAAAGAAACTGGCTCTCCATGGAGTCGCCATGATGTGAGTGGTACAGACTCGGTCTAATATGTATGTGTCCAGAGCAGCGATGCTGAAGACAGCATTTACCAGGTGGTGAAAGGACTCTTGGGAAGTTCACAAAACAAAACACCATTTTCTCTCTATGCACATGGTATTGCATTTGGGGTAAATTCAACATATTTAGAATCATGCAAAGATACACTGTGTTCCTATGTAAAATAAGTTGGATCCTTCGGTAATTATGAGCAGATTCTTCACTTACATGCTGGGTTGAGAAGGACATCAGATAAGTCTTTGTGATTTGAGAGTGTTCCTAGCACTGCAGGGCATCTCCCATCCCTGGCTCTTGCCCACCAAATACATGTAGTATCCCACAATCATTGTGACAACCGAAAGTCCTCCCCAAAGATTTAATCATGCCCTTTCTTGACAGCCATTGACAAATGCTGACCCTATTTAGTGCCCCAGATCCAGTCACTCTCTCACTGATGCTGCATCAAGATTTTCTCATTCCACCATGATTTCCTCCTTCTTGGAACTCATAGTTAGCTTGTCTTTTATTGATCATTCATAATACAATGGCTTTTAACAGTGTTGCCCACTTAGCTGAAAACCAAATAACAAAGGATCTTAAATCAACATGCTCTCCTTTCTACTTTTATAAAGCCTGACAAACAAGCTGATGTCAGATATTGGTTCTAAAAATTAATTCTTTGTGTATGTTGCCGAGGGACCGCTCACCACTGGCCTTCAAGTAAGTGCAGTGACCTGAAATACTTCCAGTCATTTAAAGAAGACTAACTGAAATTCAAAATGGATCCGAGTTAACACATACTTTTACTGTAGTCTCTTGACTCAAACAAACAAACAAAAAATCACAGACTTAGAGAAAAAACTTATGGTTGCCAGGGGGCAGGATAGGGAAAGGGATAGTTAGGGAGTTTGGGATGGACATGTCCACATTTTTATATTTAAAATGGATAACCAATAAGGACCTACTGTTTAGCACATGGTACTCTGTTCAATGTCATGTCCAATGCCGGGACAGAAGAGTTTGGGGGAGAATGGATACATGTATATGTATGGCCAAGTCACTTCACTGTTCACCTGAAACCATTGTTAATTGGCTATATCCCAAGACAAAATAAAAAAATTTTTAAAGGAAAAAAAATCATTATTTTCAAGAATGCAAATACCCTGAGAGCAGACATTCTCTATCATCTGGTTTCTCACAGTGTCTCCCCTGTGGCCTTGAACCTAGAAAGCACTCGATAAATATTCATGAAAATGATTCAAATTTGCCCATGTAAGATATTTATGGCTTCCTTGGTGGCTCAGCAGTAAAGAATCTGCCGGCAGTACAGGAGATACAGGTTTGATCCCTGGGTTGGGAAGATCCCCTGGAGGAGGAAATGGCAACCCACTCTAGTATTCTTGCCTGNGATTCAAATTTGCCCATGTAAGATATTTATGGCTTCCTTGGTGGCTCAGCAGTAAAGAATCTGCCGGCAGTACAGGAGATACAGGTTTGATCCCTGGGTTGGGAAGATCCCCTGGAGGAGGAAATGGCAACCCACTCTAGTATTCTTGCCTGGAGAAATCCATGGACAGAGGAGCCTGGTGGGCTACAGTCCATGGGGTCTCAAGGAGTTGGACATGGCTGAGTGACTGAACAACAAGATATTTGTAGTCACTATCAATATTAAATTAATAAAACACCCTAGCTTCAATCCTTCCTGATAGATGAAACTTTAATGTACGATTCACTTTCAAGTATGTCATCATCTCACAATCAGTGAAAACAAACATGAGTCAGTAGTGATGGAGATCAAAACTCTTCACGAAGGTATTCTTCCAGTGATTTTATTGCAGATAAAATGAACTAACCTGAAATCTGCAGGGCAATTATGTCAGATAGCCTCACGTCATCACTTTTTCATTCCCAGGATAAAACTATTTCTCCTGGTCCCTACAAGAAATGCGTTTGGCTAAGGCAAGCAACTCCCAATTATAGTGATATCTTCACTGTGGAAAAAAAATAAATAAACGTGTAATTAAATTTTGCAGGTGCAACAATCCTGCCACCGCGAACCATAGAGGAAACCTGTGAAATTATCCTGAGTAATTTTCTCTAGTGTAATTTGGAAATTAGCCCACCTGGAGACATAACCCCACAATTTCCTCTGCAATTGTCTTATCACGTTTATCTGGTCTTAAATGCTGAAACTCCTATTGCAAAAAGAAACAGGTTTGAACACTGAAATCTCAGCAACAGAGTCAAAGATTTCAGAAGTTTGAGTTCCAAGCCCACTGACTTTCTCGGTGGCTTTACAGACCATAAAAACGAACCAAAAGTACTGCAGGGCATAACTAACCTGCCAGAAAACCCTTGCCGATCATGGCACCCTGGATACGCGTGCAGACTTGAAATGCTGTGTTTTGCCAAGGCCTGCCTTCCTCAGAAACCACACGCAGCGTGTCCTGAAGAACTAGGTGTGCCTGCGAACCAGGCTTAGGGAACAGTGCCAGTTAACACCAAATTCGTCAACCCCCCTGAGCAGAAACACTTGTAACTTCGTGTCTTCACTGGTGGGAAGAGAGACCTGATCTCAACAGCAGAACCAAGAGGGAAGCCAGAAGTGGTGTGGTCTGTTTCTCCAAGTGCCTGTCTGTGTGACTTGGGGAAATGACTTTCTTAGCCTCAGGCTCGCCAGATGGCGAGGAGAGTCTTTATTTGCAAAAGTGCTTCCGGATCTTCAAAGGGAAGATCAACCATTAGGCAAATATTTGTTGGCCTTTTAGGTTATGCTGGTCATACCTCTTTGTACCCCTTGGCTTTCTCAGGGAGTTTGGAAATCCGAGAATTTATCTTCTCTCCTTTCGACTCTCCCCAGAGCCTCATGTAACACACTGTTTGGAGCGGGGTGGGGTGGGGGGTGGGGATGGACACTGGAGCTTCTGAAACAGAGCAAGGGTGGAGGCTGTAATGTCAGTCATGGCGAGGTATGATATTGTTCTGTTGTTCGCATGGCTTGCTTGCTTTCACTTCATACAAACACTTGTGCATAAACTACCTACAGAAGTGCACCCTGCACACGTGCTTGACTCTGACACAGCTATGCTCCCTTTGGATGTCATCATTTCAAGAAGCCTTACTAACACTGACCCTCTCCCCATCTGTCATTCAGCTCAGTTCAGTTCAGTTACTCAGTCGTGTCGGACTCTTTGTGACCCTATGGACTGCAGCACGCCAGGCTTTNCTTTGGATGTCATCATTTCAAGAAGCCTTACTAACACTGACCCTCTCCCCATCTGTCATTCAGCTCAGTTCAGTTCAGTTACTCAGTCGTGTCGGACTCTTTGTGACCCTATGGACTGCAGCACGCCAGGCTTTCCTGTCCATCACCAACTTCTGGAGCTTGCTCAAACTCATGTCCATCGAGTCAGTGATGCCATCCAACCATCTCATCCTCTGTCGTCCCCTTTTCCTCCTGTCTTCAACCTTTTCCAGCATCAGGGTCTTCTCCAATGAGTCAGTTCTTCGCATCAGATGGCCAAAGTACTGGAGTTTCACCTTCAGCATCAGTCCTTCCAATGACTATTCAGGACTGATTTCCTTTAGGATTGACTGGTTGGATCTCCTTGCAGTCCAAGGGACTCTCAAGAGGCTTCTCTAACATCACAGTTCAAAAGCATCATTCTTTGGCACTCAGCTTTCTTTATAGTCCAACACTCACATGACCACTGGAAAAACCATACCTTTGACTAGACAGACTTTTGTTGGCAAAGTAATGTCTCTGCTTTTTGATATGCTGTCCAGGTTGGTCATAGCTTTTCTTCCAAGGAGCAAGTGCCTTTTAATTTCATGGCTGCAGTCACCATCTGCAGTGATTTTGGAGCCCCAGGAAATAAAGTCTCTCACTGTTTCCATTGTTTCCCCATCTATTTGCCATGAAGTGATGGGACCAGATGCCATGATCTTCGTTTTCTGAATGTTGACCTTTAAGCCAACTTTTTCACTTTCCTCTTTCACTTTCATCAAGAGGCTCTTTAGCTCCTCTTCACTTTCTGCCATAAGGGTGGTGTCATCTGCATATCTGAGGTTATTGATATTTCTCCCAGCAATCTTGATTCCAACTTGTGCTTCATCCAGCTGGGCATTTCACATGATATATTCTGCATATGGACTTCCCAAGTGGCTCAGAAGGTAAAGTGTCTGGCTGCAATGCAGGAGACCCGGGTTCAGGAAGATCCCCTGGAGAAGGAAAATGGCAACCCACTCCAGTACTCTTGCCTGGAAAATTCCATGGACGGAGGAACCTAATAGGCTACAGTCCATGGGGTTGCAAAGAGTCGGACATGACTGAGCGACTTTACTTTCACTTTCACTCTGCATATAAGTTAAAAAGCAGGGTAACAATATACAGCCTTGACGTACGCCTTAATGTACTCCTTTCCTAATTTGGAACCAGTCTGTTGTTCCATGTCTGGTCTAACTGTTGCTCCTTGACCTGCATACAGATTTCTTAGGAGGCAGGTAAGGTGATATGGTATTCCCATCTCTTGAAGAATTTTCCACAGTTTGTTGTGATCCACACAGTCAAAGGCTTTGGTGTANTCTGTTGTTCCATGTCTGGTCTAACTGTTGCTCCTTGACCTGCATACAGATTTCTTAGGAGGCAGGTAAGGTGATATGGTATTCCCATCTCTTGAAGAATTTTCCACAGTTTGTTGTGATCCACACAGTCAAAGGCTTTGGTGTAATCAACAAATTAGGGTAGATAAACTTTTCTTGAGCATTCTGCCTTTATCAATCAAAGCACTTATCGCCATGTATCGTAATTGTGTGTTTGTTGTCCTTTGAGCCACGTGACTATGGATTCCTTGAAGGCAAGAGATAGTATGATCTATTTCCTTTCACCTGTGATTAGTACAATGCATAGCCCATGGTGGGAATTCAATCTACGATTATTAAATGGATGAATGGACATATATGTGTGCAGATTTTAATGTATTTTTGCCATTTTCCTAATTAATGTATTCATTTTGCTTTTTTGTATAAACAAACATAGTTCTTGAACATTTTTCTACTAAAACCATTGAGTCTGTGTAAACCAAAGGTTGGTTCATAAATATGAAGCCATTCAGTTTTGTCTCTGCTCTCCTGCTAGAATATATGCCACTAAGCAAAGGGGAAACATGAGCATTGAGGAAACATGGAGAGATTATTTGATGGTGTTTTACTTTTGTTTATTTCTTTGTTTTGTTTTCTTGTGGAACAATGAAAGAACAGAAGGAGATGGAAATGGGGAATGAAAAGTTCAGTGCACTAGAGAATTGTGGTATCTACTGATTACAGCAGAAAACGTAACTCCTCCTGCCTATTATTTAAAAATAGATCTCTGAATGCATCTCCCACATTTCTATGATAAATAGCAGCCTCTCTAGTGTTCCACAGAAAATCCTGAATGTATTCATTTTAATAAATTGTTTTTATAAGCTTTCAAGAGTTACGGAAGCTCCTTGGAACCATTTAAAATAATTCAGAAGTACATTAAGAGGCAAAAATGATTCTCCTTTCAACTCTTCTCATCAATCCCACTCCTTTCTTTGACAGGAAACCATTGGTAAAGCCTTTTCTTTGCATTTATAAACATAGATTTAATATATCAACAAAAAATTTTAAGAAACACATCAGGATTATATTTTAGGTATTGTTCTGTGTATAGTGTCTTTTTCTACCTAATATATAAAATATCTCATTCTTGTTTATTTTTAAACTCAGAATATTTCTTTGTTCAATTATCTATCTTCTTATTCATTCATTATAAAAATTTTCAATACACTTTTCAAAAATCCAACAGTCCAGAAAGTAAGAAATGTAAAGTAAAATCATCTTTGTCCATTGTTCCTCTTTTGGACACAACATAAGTAACTGTGTTTCGTCATGCCTGACTCTTTGCAGCCCCATGGATGGATAGCCCGCCAGGCTTCTGTGTCCATGGAATTCTCCAGGCAAGAATACTGGAGTGAGTAGCCATTCCCTTCTCTAGCGGATCTTCCCAAACCAGGGATTGAACCTGGGTCCCTTGCACAGCAGACAGATTCTTCACTATCTGAGCCACCAGGGAAACTCTATACCTTAGAGGCAAACAGTTGCAATCATATCTAGTTTTACTACTTTTGGTAGTTATTCCAACAACTGCAATAACTTCTTGATTTCTCAACATTAGATAGTATCTATCAACTCCTTGATAAGAAAGTTGAGGAATTTAGGGCTTTCTCTCCTTCCCATCCCCCTTCCACCTCCTAATTTTCTTTCTGTGTTTAGTAATTTTAGTGGTTATATTGATTACCTCATATAAAGCCCTGAAAATTCTGTCTTCTGCTTGAACTTTAGCCAGAAAGTACTGGTATTTTGCTGATGCTTTGCAGAGCTTAGAGCCTCTGCGCTTTCCTCTCCCGCCACTCCTTCAAATTTCTTTCCTCTACACCATTGCTGTCAAGGTCTATGACGTTTATATCCTGACTTTAACGTTTCCATTTCTCCTGTGCTCTGCTTTTGATTCCAGAAATTAGATAAGATTTCTTGTCTGTTAATAACACCTATCTTGTTGTTAGAGATGTTATAAACCAATTCATTTTAGGATATATTTTATTATTATTATTTGATGGGGCTTAGATGTCCTTTTTATTATAGGGAACTGGAATGCAAAAGCAGGAAGTCAAGAAACATCTGGAGTAACAGGCAGATTTGGCCTTGGAGTACAGAAGGAAGCAGGGCAAAAACTAATAGAGTTTTGCCAAGAGAACGTACTGGTCATAGCAAACACCCTCTTCCAACAACACAGGAGAAGACTCTACACATGGACATCACCAGATGGTCGACACCAAAATCAGATTGATTGCATTCTTTGCAATGGAGAAGCTCTATACAGTCAGCAAAAATAAGAGTGGGAGCTNAACTGTGCTGTTGGAGAAGACTCTTGAGAGTCCCTTGGACTGCAAGGAGATCCAACCAGTCCATTCTGAAGGAGATCAGCCCTGGGATTTCTTTGGAAGGAATGATGCTAAAGCTGAAACTCCAGTACTTTGGCCACCTCATGTGAAGAGTTGACTCATTGGAAGACTCTGATGCTGGGAGGGATTGGGGGCAGGAGGAGAAGGGGAGGACAGAGGATGAGATGGCTGGATGGTATCACGGACTCGATGGACATGAGTCTGAGTGAACTCTGAGAGATGGTGATGGACAGGGAGGCCTGGAGTGCTGCGATTCATGGGGTCGCAAAGAGTCGGACACGATTGAGCGACTGAACTGAACTGCACTGATCTGCCCTGAACCTCTCCCCAGTTCCCCAGTGGCTTAGATGGTAAATAATCTGCCTGCAGTGCAGGAGACCTGGGTTTGAGTCTGATCCCCTGGAGAAGGTAATGGCTACCCACTCCAGTATTTTTGCCTGGAGAATCCCATGGACAAAGGAGCCTGGCAGGCTAGTCAGACACGAGTCCGGACAAAGAGTTGGGTATGACTGAAGGACTAACAGTGCCTGAAAATGGCTTACACATTTGGCAGTCACAAGCTATTTGATAATCGTTAATTGTTTTACTTACTTACTCTTTTCTTTTTTTCTGCATGACCTTAGGAACTTAAATTGGACAACCATTTTCAAATGACTATAGAGAAATCCAAACCCTACATTTGTTTTTAATAACTGTTGTATGGAGTGTTCAACCTGATTTACATAAAATTTACTTAGAGTTTTCTGTACTTCTTCCTCTAGGAGGCTAAATTTTCCTCTTCAAATTTAGTTGTGTTTTACTTAAAATATATAATATATATATATAATTAAAATACTTTGGGGGAAAAGTCTGATTTTCCCATAGATTACTTGAAGAAATTATTGTCCATCACCAAAATTTCATATTCTCAATGATACAAATGAACTTATTTACAAACAGAAGCGAACTCACAGATAGAGAAAACAAACTTATCCAAGGGGAAATGGCAGTAGAGAGAGGGATAAACTAGGAGTTTGAGATGAACAGATACACACTGTGCTGTGCTTAGTCACTCAGTTGTGTCCAACTCTTACTAAATATAAAATAAACAACAAGCCCCTACTGTATAGCACAGAGAAGTGAAAGCATTAGTTGCTTGGTTTTGTCTGACTCTTTGCAACCTCCTGGACTGTAGCCCACAAGGCTCCTCTGTCCATGGAATTCTCCAGGCAAGAATACTGGAGTGGGTAGCCATTCCCTTCTCCAGGAAATCTTTCTCACCCAGGGATCGAACCTGGGCCTCCCGTGTCTCTGAATTGGCAGGAGGATTCTTTATCACTGTGCCAGCTGGGAAGTCCATATATATATATTAAATAATTCGGATATTATTATAAGAAAGTATCCAACCAGCGAAATTCTTTTGATCGTCTCCTTCCAGCTTAAGAATAAAAAACCAAAGCATTTAGATACCTGTCTATTGTTCTCAGGCTCTCATTTGGCCATTTCTGGACTATTTCATCATTGGTGTTTAGGTCTTGGGACAAGCCCGGGAGCATTGTTTATCCTCTGATTCACAGAGGAAGTGTAGGACCATGAAGAAAACCGGAACTGCCCCATTTTCCTCCTCTATCCAACTGTCTGGAGACACTGGCCAACAGTAACTTGATCCCCACCCATTCTCTCTGAAGCAGATAAGTTCCATTTTTAGTAAGACTTTCCATTGTTTATGAGAGTTCAGGCTCCACCTGGTTAATGTTAAGAAGGTGACTGTGGGGAGAGGTGATTCATTTACTCAACAAATTAGTATCGAGCACCCACTCTATGCCAAGCTGGGTTCTAGATACTTGAAATAAATAGTGAGTAGGGCAAAGTTCTGCCCCCTTTCTGGTGGGGGAGAGGAACAAGAAACACATGAATGTATAATGTATTGTCAGGTATCAATTGCAGTCAGCACAACCAGTAAAAAACAAAGCAAGTATGGTGGATAGGGATAAGGGGAACCGGCTCGGGGTGGGCGGGGCTTGCTGCTGTAAAGGAAGGAGACTGGGATGCCCGGCGCCCCAGGTCTCAGTGAGCAGTGATTACAGAAGGAACCTGGCACAGTAATCGTTTAACCAGATCTACATATTACTGGCTCCCTGGTGGCCCAGTGGTAAAGCATTTCTCTCGCAATCCAGGAGACATGGGTTCAATCCCTGGGTGGGGAAGATCCGTGGGGAAGGAAATGGCAACCCACTCCAGTATTCTTGCCTGGAAAATCCCATGAACAGAGGAGCGTGGTGGCTAAGGCTACAGTCCACGAGGTTGCAAACAGTCTGTCACAATTTAGCAACTAAACAACATTTTCGTCAGGACTCCACGCACTGTGATAACGAACACTGCAGTACATGCAGTCGCGGGGAATAGGCCTTTTGTTTTCCGCAGTTGAGGATGCGATTTATTACTATTTTATTATTACAATGATTGCTCCTGTGTGTGTGTGTGTGTTAGTCGCTCACTCATGCCTGACTCTTTGTGACCCTATGGACTACAGACTGCCAGGCTTCTCTGTCCATGGGATTATCAAGGGAAGAATACTGGAGTAGGTTGCAATTTCCTCCTCTAGGGGATTTTCCTAACCCAGGGATTGAACCTTCATCTCCTGCATGGATAATCGGATTCTTTACCACTGGGCCACCTGGGAAGTCCCTGGATAGAATAATACCATTTGTTTAAAAAAAAAAAAAAAGGTTTATATGGAGTTCTTGGCATAGACTATTTCTAAGCAAATACAGAAGTAGTTAACAGTGGTTGTCTTTGGAAAGGGGAACTGTTTGGCTGGGAAACAGAGAGGAAGGAGGCCTTACTCCTACCTAATACCTTTTGATTCTTTAATATCATATTTAATTAATGTAATTAACATTGGAATATGAATTGTATGAACTTAATTTTGAAAACATAACAGGAAAATCTGAAAGAATGTATATAATTAACATCATATGGAACTTTCATTCTTGAATTATATATTTATATAATGTTTAATAGTAGATAGTAATTTTAGAAGTCATAATGAAGATACAGGAAAGCAAAAGTGAGCATAAGCTTCTATTTATTTAATCAGAGAATAGGACTTACTATGACAGCTACTACAACCACCAAGTCATCTAAAAATGTATTTTAGCTCCATGAGACTTTATTCTATGCAAGTAGGTACTATCTAATGCAGTCTCCTTTACCTTATAGGAATGCACAAGAACTCAGCTATAGATAAACTGAATTAAAATGGATAACAGTTTCTTTCATGTGATCCTGTTACCATCTCAATCTTTGGCACAACAAAGATACAGTGAGGTCACTTGTCCTTCATGTCGGTTATCGTTTTGATTACATGACACTTTCTTAACAGTTGTTTTAGAAAATTTAGAAATATCTTTTCTGTTTAAGAAAGGCTGTCAGACTTTTCAGTCCAAAATACAAAATCAACTCCTCAGGACCCTGGGGGAAGATGACAATAATCTCAGTAATGGTATCCATTTTCTCACTGCACAGTACAGCCAGCCACCCAGTTTCCCCCCGGATGAATGCCAGGCTTTACTCACTGCTGAGTTTAGCTTGTCGTCTTACATCCTCCAGTACATCAATCCAAAGGTCAAGGGGCAAATCCTACACAGTGGTCTCTGTATTTTCCAGATGCCACATGGGTTTGGTGTTGACTCAAAAGGTTGAGATCATTCCAGGATTCCAAAGCAATATTGGGATTGGTGTGTGAGCTGTGAGGGGCCATCAGTATTCTGGCAATAAGTTTCTTCGAGTTTATTGGATCTACCTACGTTGTCCAATAAAGTAGCCACTAGCTTTGAAATCGGAGAAGGCAATGGCACCCCACTGCAGAACTCTTGCCGGGAAAATCCCATGGACGGAGGAGACTGGTGGGCTGCAGTCCATGGGGTCTCGAAGAGTCGGACACAACTGAGCAACTTCACTTTCACTTTTCCCTTTCATGCATTGAAAAGGAAAGGGCAACCCACTCCAGCATTTTTGCCTGGAGAATCTCAGGGACGGCGGAGCCTGGTGGGCTGCCATCTATGGGGTCGCACAGAGTCGCACACGACTGACACGACTTAGCAGCAGCAGCAGCTATGAAATATGGCTAGCGGAGATGGAACTGTGCTGTAACTCTAAAATAAATACACATGGGATTTTGAAGACTTAAGACCAAAAATTTTTTTTAAAAAAAGAACCCCAGCACCCATATGGGAGGGCTTCTCTAGTGACACAGATGGTAAAGAATCCACATGCAACGAGGGAGACCTGGATTTGATCCCTGGGTTGGGAAGATCCCCTGGAGGAAGGTATGGCAACCCACTCCAATATACTTGCCTGGAGAATCCCCATGGACAGAGAAGCCTGGTAGGCTACAGTCCATGGGGTCACAAAGAGTCAGACACGACTGAGCAACTAAGCACAGCACATATGAATACACCCATATGGGAAGAGCTAGGACTCTTCCCATGGTGTCTGCATGGAGTTCTGAGGTTGAGAAAGAACTTGGTGAGGGTGCACTGTGTGTGTTCATTAATAACCAGTGAAGGACAAGCTTGTGTTCATCAGCTCTCTTGGTATTTGCAGAATCACCATTTTTTACCCACCACTCAGTTAACAGTTTGAAAAGAAGCCTGGGGTGGGGTGGGATGGGGTGGTGGTGGTAAAGAGAGCCTCCCCTCTCCTTATCCACCTGGAATTCTTTCCTTAATATACTCATCTTTGTGAAATTCGAAGTGGACACAGACATTGGGATGGGCCAATCATGGTACCCTACCCACAGGGACTGCTTCAGGGACTGGACCCAAGTCCAACCAATCAGGAGCCTTCTCCAGGATGTTTCTGCAGAAGCTGAAGAAACCCTTATCACTTCTCACTTGTTAGAAGCAACTGTGATTTGGAAGTGGCCAGCAGCCATGTTCCCACCCAAATAGGGAAACGTGAAGGCATAAAGTTCCATGGAAAGCCTTCTGAGTTGCAGAAGCCTGACTGTGTATGAGTCACCAGTCCATCCTGGGCACATTCATCCATGAGGTCAGCTTCACCATTACTGTGATTTGGTTACCAGAGCCAGAGCTTCACTTTTCACCTTTTGAGTTAATTCACTATGTGTTTCTGTCACTTGCAATGAAAAGAAAATTGACAAGTATAGATAAATTTATGAAAAAACATGACATGGGTGCTGTCCTCAGAAAACCTATGATTCATATGGGAAGATAAGGACAATTACAGAAGAAAATACGAAATATATTAAGCTTTACCTTGTACTCACTGCATGTCTATGGTGACCACAGCCATCAAATTAAAAGACACTTGTTCCTTGGAAGAAAAGCTATAACAAACCTAGACAGTGTAGTGAAAAAGCAGAGACATCACTTTGCTGACAAAGGTCTATGAATGTGAGAATTGGACCATTAAGAAGGTTGAGTGCCAAAGAATTGATGCTTTCAAACTGTGGTGCTGGAGAAGACTCTTAAGAATCCCTTGGACAGCAAGAAGATCAAACAAGACAATCCTAAAGGAAATCAATCCTGAATATTCATTGGAAGAACTGATGCTAAAGCTGAAGCTCCAATACTTTGGCCACCTGATGAGAAGAACTGACTCACTGGAAAAGACCCTGATACTGGGAAAGATTGAAGGCAGGAGGAGAAGGGGACGACAGAGGATGAGATGGTTGGATAGCATCATCAACTCATGAGTTTGAGCAAACTCTGGGAGATAAAGAAGGACAGGGAAGCCTGGCGTGCAGCAGTTCATGAGGTCACAAAGAGTCGGACACAACGACTGAACAACAGCAACCTATGCAGTGGCTAAATCTACTGTTAAATGTATGAAGAATATGCTAGAGTAGACAGCTGAGTGGTTTAGAACAATGGCCATTGGCTGGTTCCTGATAGGACTCAGAAGTTTCTCGCTCTTATTTTTCACAATTTCAAATTCTGAAAGTTAGTGGAATAAAGTGGAAAGAATCCAGGCTTCAGAGCCAGACCTGGGATGAAATCTGAGTTTCAGAGAGTAAAGAATCCTCCTGCAACGCACGAGAGCCAGGTTCAATCCCTGGGTCAGGAAAGATCCCCTGGAGAAGGGAATGGCTGCTCACTCTGGTGTTCTTGCCTAGAGAATCCCATGGACCGAGGAACCTGGGAGGCTACAGTCCATGGGGTCGCAAATAGTTGGACACAACTGAGTAAGTAAGCACACAAGTCTGGAGGTAGGGTAACTTTGAGGTGAGTGAATTCAGTGACTCAATCGTATCATCACTAACCCTGGTTCTTCAGTCCATCCATCTTGTTTCAGTCACAGAATGATGCAGTTGTTCCAGGCATCACACCCAGGAAACATCAAATCCAGAGATTCTGTCTTTCCAGTGTCCCTTTAGGAATTCAAATGAAAGCCTTCTCAGAATGTCAACTGCGGCTCTTCCTGCCCTCTCATCTCCTTAGCCAGAACAGAGTCATGTGTCAACCTGCAAACTGATCACTGACAAAGGGAATAGCTCTGATTGTTTTAAATTCATCAGGACTTAAAAACTTGAAAGGTGGCCTAAGATTGTCTTCCTCTGAAGCATGTAAGGAGTGGGGCAAGGAAGTATGTTATATTCTCAACACAGTTGAGGCTTCTATCTAACTGCAAACCATCAGCAGAACCAGTAAACACACTGTCCAAGGCTCCCCTCACCTGAGCCCACGTATGCGGGGAATAGATGGGGACAGGAAAGCTTGGAAGGGAGGCACATCTATAGGAGGCTATGTCATAATTAAAGGCTCTGACTAGAACCCTGGGTGTGGGATTGCAACAGAGCAACAGGGTTCAGCGTTTTGAGTCTTGCCTCCTAGGCCAGCCAACTGGCCATATAAGGACATTGTGAAGAGTGAATAACAGTTAGCACTGAAAGCAGCCTTATATACCAGGCATTAAAAATATATTATGTATTTATTAGACTAGGCCAGATCTTAATTGCCGCACACAAACTCTTAGCTGCTGCGTGTGGGATCTAGCTCCCTGACCAGGGATCGAACCCAGACCCCCGCCTTTGGGAACGTGGAGTCTTAGCCACTGAATCACCAAGAAAGTCCCATACCAGGCATTGTGTTAAGCACATTTCAAGGACATTTTGTTTAACCCTCACAAAACCTTTATGAGGTTTTGCTACCTTCTATGTTTTACAGAAACTGAAGCTTGAAAGAAATAACTGGCACAAAGAGGGCACAGGTGTGAGCCATGGAACCAGGCTTCGAAGTTGGATATGTGATCCTGGAGCCCTTGTCCTTTAAAATGAAGTTGTCCTGGTTTAAGAAGAAGTGATGAGCCTGCTGTTCCTACCATTCCTCCAATCACCCATTCAACAATAATTTGTGGGCTTCCCTGGTGGCTCAATGGTGAGAGTCCGCCTGCCAGTGCAGGGGACATGGGTTTGATCCCTGGTCTGGAAAGATCCCACATGCCGTTGAGCAGCTAAGCCCATGCACCGCATCTACTGAGCCTGTGCTCTAGAGCCTGGGAACCGCAACTACTGAAGCCCGAGAGCCTAGAACCTGTGCTCCGCAACAAGAAGCCGCCGCAATGAGAAGCCTACACACCACAACTAGAGTGGCCCCCACTCCCTGCAACTAGAGAAAAGACCATTCAGCAATGAAGACCCAACACAGCTAAAATTTTAAAAAATTATTTAAAAAATAAAGCAACAATTTGTGATGCACCTACTAATCTCTTGCAGGAGACAGAGCAGTGGACATGGTCCCTGTCCTCAGGGAGCTTAGTTCTCAGTATCTAATCTTTAGTGTTTACAGGACATCTCCCTGGAGGTATCCTAAGTCAGCACTGACAGCAGAATAGAGTCTGAACTGGAGACACTGCTTTGGAAATGTAGCTAGGCTGTAGCCCAGACAATAGAAGATGATTTTAAAACAAATACTGCATGGTAAGCACACATACATTATTTATACGTGGAATCTAAAAAAGTCAAAGTCATAGAAAAAAAGAATAGAAAAGTGGTTGTCAAGTGCCAGGTTGGTAAAAGAGGACAAATTTTCAGCTCTAAGATCTTATAAGATCTGAGCATCTAATTTACAACATGATGATATAGTTGATAACACTGTATTGTACAATTGAAATCTGTTAAGAGCCTCTTGATGAGAGTGAAAGTGCAGAGTGAAAAAGTTGGCTTAAAGCTCAACATTCAGAAAACGAAGATCATGGCATCTGGTCCCATCACTTCATGGGAAACAGATGGGGAAACAGTGTCAGACTTTATTTTCTTGGGCTCCAAAATCACTGCAGATTGCAGTGATGAAATCACTGATGATT